>LPNX010730832.1:192952-285423 GCA_001517045.1 Pseudotsuga menziesii | reverse complement strand
TAATATTTACTAAAATTTACCAAATTAATAATAAATTATATATTTTATTTAATATTCACCTACTTTATCTATATTTATGATTTTCTCACACCAATATATCCTCTTATAATGTTATATAAAATTTCACACCAATATATTATTTCTTAAATATAAGATGTTATTTCTTAAAAGTTTTCATAGATCCAATATGCACATCAATCAACAATTACTATCATGTTAGATATAAGATTTTATTTCTTAAAAGTTTTCTTAGATCTCATATTCACATCAACCAACAATTACTAAGTAACACAACGGTGAGATTCTAAATAAGAAGATAGAAAAGGTACTCTTATTAGAATTACTTTATTTCAATGTAGACTTTTAGACCATTAAGTATGATGAAGCATGCTGAATATTACTTTATTTCAATGTAGACTTTTAGACCATTAAGTATGATGCAAGCATGATGAATATTGATGCAATGTTGAGCCAAGAGGGAATGCCAATAACATTTTTTTTAGTGTTACATATTTGGATTTTTTATTCATCCATTGTAATGTATTGATGCAATGTTGAGCCAAGAGGGAATGCCAATAACATTTTTTTAGTGTTACATATTTGGATTTTTTATTTATCCATTGTGACATTCCATACTAAATATTTTCATTTATTAACCATCATTGTTAAGTTAAATTGTAAACTCTAATCAACTATATAAGTTAGAATGTTGGAGTAAAATAACCACGCACCATATTCAAATAATAAGACATATTTGAATTCATACTTTTTAAATTAAATTCAAGGCTTCCCCCTTAATATTGGAAATGCAAAGCATTTCAAACATAGGTAGATATGGATATCTATCTAGAAATAAATAGATAGACTATACATATAAATCGACTATGAATACCACCTCTAATGATGAATACCACCTCCAAGATAGACCATGATACCGTCAAGGTGAAGGAAACTCATTAAGGACTCTTAGATCATTCACCCAAACCAATTATTGTTTATCTTAGCTAATCTTTTTTTCAAGAGAACATTCTAAATAACCAACCAGTGATCGCAACCATGACAATCCCTTCCACTATTCCACACAACATAATGAATTCATTTCCCTTCTCTTCTCAACAAAACCTTAGGAATATTCTTCCTATAATGGTCTTCAATGTGCATAGAAGGATCCAATCTATTGCATTACTTTTGAAATAACCCAATAGAGTTGTAACTTGGCTCTTGAGCACCCAATGAGTATCATTTTATAGGGAACATGATTTTTTCCCATACAGCCCAACCTTTATGCTATTATGTACACATTCATAGATCTTCTCAGATCAATCCTCTTCTCCTCCTTCACTCAATTTGGCCACTTACATGTTTGAATCTTAATCTCTAGCATCATAATGTAGTTCCCAAGGATTAGATTGCGTCTTTTGGAATCAAAGGACATGGTTCAAATAATGAGAGGAATGATGACACTGGTAAGAATGATAAGGATATGATCCCATTTGAATTTGAATGAGAGCGAGAGTGCATGGGATTCGAGATATGGTATCTTTTAAAGATTAAAATATTATACCTATGTATAATATTTTAGATGACTATTTGAATTGAAAAAATCATACATATAGATAAATAAGTGAATATTCAATAAGAAACATATAATATAATATTAAAACTTGTAAGCTTTCAGGAATTTTATCAATGTATAAAAAATAGTAAAGAGTTTAAACCATCCAGAAAAGATTTTTTTAATGAAAAACAAATTGGAAAAAATTAACCCTTAGAAAATACCCTAGTTATAGAATGATTTAATCCCTATGAGGATAAATTCTCTTGTACTCCTTCCCATTGTAGCTATACCTCATTCCCTCATAACCATTAAAAGTACACTTCACCACCAACCACTATGTGCATTCAATGATTGATCTCTAAGTCAAATATGGTAGTTGAGATTTGATTAAAGAAAATGATAATAATAAAAAAGGTGGGAGTTAGGAATCATATGATTATTTATCACCCAACCCCCACGATCATCTTCCCCTCTAGTAGTATCATGGTCCCCATTCTTTCTTCTATAAGAATCATTTTCAACTATAATATTCTAGTTTTTCTCTTTATTCATTATTTTACATAAACAATAACACCATGAAACATATAACGACCATGCCATAATATTGGCACACCATGGGCCTCAATTTAATTCACTAAGAAATCCTTGGCCTTAAGCTCTATTGACAAGTTTGGGTTATAGTTATCATTGATGTCAAAGGTGTTCATGAATGACAAAGGAATAACCAGTGGATATGATGACAGGACAAACTCAGTGAAAGACTAAAGCAGTAATGGCATGGCATGGCATAAGTTGAGGATGTGTCATGACACATATGATGGCATCGCATGGCATAGTTGAGGATGTGGCATGACACATATGATGACATGGAATATTATGGTGTCCTAATGATGATGAAAGACTAAGGATGGAAAAGTTGCTTACGAAGTACAATGGACAAGAAAAAGATACCATGCCAGAGTTAACACAGAGTTAACGCAGCATAAGTCAAAGTAAAGAAAAAATGGCACAATGATGAGGTGGCATAGAAGAAGATAGTGATGACATGGCACATTGATGAGGTGGCATAGTTATCTGCATGAGATACGATGAATGAGAATCATTTTTTGTATAATCCATAAATATAGAATACAGATCCACATTAGTTCTAGAATGGACGGTTAGGAAGCATCCCCCACAAGATTCGATGGTTAGGAAGCATCCCATAAAAGGTAGGCGGAAAATCCAAAGTTCCACAAAATATCAAGATCATACGGTGAGGGGTAAATTCGCAAGGAAATCAATGGTCTAGAAGAATGTGGAAACAAATTTGCGGAAGTCCAAAATTGGAAAGTTGGTCGGGCATCCCACATCCCGCAATCTGGAAAGATCAGATGGCTAAGATTAGTTTTGCTGAAGAATATCGACGGTATGGAAAGGAACTTGTGGGAAGAAGCTTGCAGAAAGGAGCATGTGGAAAGGAGTTTATGGAAAGAAAAAAATGGATAGTCAACATCCCACATCCCACAATCTGGAGATCGATAGTCAGGAAAATGCCCAATGAAGATCAACGGTGGGGAGTCATTGATGAAGAAATCATGGTGCAAAAATACGATTTCAAGGAGGAAATATATGTGCTAGATCGAAGGATCGGAGAGATTCAAAATTAGATCAAATGACCTAGATTAATTTTGGAGAAGGAGATTGCGGAATAATAAGATGGAAGGTGAAGACCATGTTTTTGTGAGAAAAACGTGTACAGATGAGCCTACGATGAAGATAGCTCGCAGAGGAAGAAAAGAGGCCTACAGGTGTGAGAAAAAGAAAAGCCCGAAGGTTTGAAGATAGAGTATTCATATTCACAGGTTTCTTATATTATATTATGTCTGAATATGGGGATGAGGGAGTGCATGATGGTTGAATTTCATCAATGTGGGTGCCTGGGTTATCAGAATGATCAACCTAGAGCACCTCAACTGTGCAGAATGATCAATTAGGAGTGCCTCAACTATCAGTAAATGATCGATTTCCCTAAGTCTAGGCCACAGAACATTGCATGGAAGCAAATGAAATGTGCCTAAATTATATGACCATGGTACTAAGGTGAATTATTTATCTAACACCCCCCCTTAATCCTATATTAGTACAACTTAACCAAAATATCATGGAGGCCTTGAGAACTAAGGCTCAAGTCACCTCATACAACACAAAATTTTATCTGTCTATAAAAACAAGGTAAGGAGGAAAACCACATGGGAACAAAACATCCCCTAAAAAATGGACATGGAGCCAAGAATATGAAAGCGAATGGTATCCATCACCATGTATCACCCAATCCAAGAAGGGATCTTAGATATTTTAAGGTCTTCTCTATGAAGCACTTGCTGAAAATGTCAGCAATTTGCTCTACAGATGGGCAATACTACAAGGCTATCACCTGATCATGCACCAAGATTCGGATGTAGTGCATGTGTATATCAATGTATTTGGTCCTCTGTCTCTGCACTAGCTCATTGAAAATATTGATTTAAATTTGATTATCACACCAAATGACTATGGGTGAATCAAATGAAACTCTAAGTTCCTGAAGAATACCTTGCAACCACACACATTGGGTAGTTGCGTTCACTTCTCCTCTATAATCGACCTCGGCTGAAGATAGGGATATGGTGTGTTGTTTCTTGCTTGAAAAACATATGGGACCATGCACAAGCTTGAAGGCATAACCTGAAGTGGGCTTCCTATCATTGGGATCTCCAGCCCAATTAGAATCAGAAAATCCAACTAGTTCTAGTGGAGAACCAGCAGCATAGTGTACCCCGAAGTGTTTGGTTCCTTGCACATAGTGTACCCCGAAGTGTCTGGTTCCTTGCACATAGTGAAGGATCATATTGGTATAATTTCAATGTATCTCATGATTATGCTGAATATATATAGCTACAACACCTACAACATATTCCAAATCAGTTCGAGAGTGTGTAATATACAACAAACTCTCGACTAGTTGTCTATACAACGAGTTGTCCACTAATGGAGACTCACCAAATTCACCTACTTTGGTACTAGAAAGAAATGGGAACTTGTATGCCTTACATTAATCCATTTTAAACTTCAATAATAGGTCTACAGCATAATTTTTTTGGCTTACCTTAATCCCTTTTTCATATTGCTCAATTTCCAAACCAAGAAATTGCTTCAACAATCCAAGATCAGTCATGGAAAACTCACTTTGCAATGAAGACTTGATTGACCCAATTTATTTAATGAAGCTACATGTAATTAAAATATCATGAAAATATAGTACAATGACTCACAATACATTACCAATATGCTGCAAATAAACATTAGTATCATATTTGCATCTTTCAAATCCAAGTGATAGCAGAAAATTGTCCATCTTGGCATACCAAGCCCAGGGGCTTGCTTGAGGCCATAGAGAGACTTCTTTAACTTGATTACAAGTGAAGGATCCTTTTGGAAACCTTCAGGTTTTTTGTATATATATATCCTCCTGAAGTTTACCATGAAGAGATGCACTCTTCACCTCCATGTGGTGAACCTCCCAGCACTTAGGTGCAACAATGGCTAAAACTATCCTGATAGAGTCCATTGTTGCAACCATTGCAAATGTCAATGTATAGTCCACTCCTTGGACTTGAGATAATCCTTTGGAAACCAATATGGCCTTATACTTTATATCAGAATCATCAACAACAACTTAGGTCCTATAGACTCACTTGCATTGAACTAGCTTCCTCTTGGAGAGCAAGGGAACAAATTCCCAAGTCTCATTTTCTTGCAATGAGTTGAACTCTTCTTGCATGGCTGTTTGCCATATTGGGTTTTGTGATGCTTCCTGATATTATTTAGGATCAGATCCAACCATCATGAAGTATTTCTCAGAAATAATCACTTCACATGCAGAGAAAGCAGTGTGAAATTGTGATCTAGTCTTTCTAGGATCTAGTGGATTACCAGCTAAATCCTAAGTTGCTTCAATGGTTTTCTCAACCCATTTGGGACAAATGGGTTTTCAGAAATATAAGAATGATAAATATCAGAAATATCAGAAATATCATCATCACTTACATCATATTAGAGTGGAGGATTTGAGCATTCCCCTCGAGCAAATTCAGTCTCCTCCATGAGTTCTTCTTCGAATTGCACACTCCTTTCAGTGAAGGTATTTTTAGATGAGGGATAAAAGAGATTGTAGACCTTTTCATATTCAGCATATCCAACCATGATGGAATCCATTTTTTGAGGTTCCAAGTCCTTTCTCTTCTCCAGAGGAATCATAGCCCAATCCTTTGAGCCAAAGGCCCTGAAATGAAAAAAATTTGGCTTGTGACCAAACCAAGCCTCATATGGTGTTTTTACATCCACTGATTTGTGAGGAGCTCTGTTTTGAACATATGCAGCACAGGTAATGGCTTCATCCCATAGATTAGGATTCAAATCCTTTACTTCAATAATACAGGTAGCCATCTCCTTGAGACCCCTGTTCTTACGCTCTGCCACACCATTTTGTTGTGGTGTGTAGGGGACTGAATGCTGCATTTGGATGCCACATTATTCATAGAGATGCTGCAAAATCTTGTTCACATACTCCTTGCCATTATCAATCCTAGGGAATTTGATCTTGTTCCCACATGCATTCTCAATCGGGGCTTTCCAAACTTTGAGAGTCTCAAAAAATTTAGATTTGAGTTTGAGAAAGTATACCCAGCAAAACCTTGAGAAATCATTTGTGAAGGTCAACACATACCTTGATCCTCCATATGAGGGTGTGGGAATATTACCAATAATATATGAATGCACCAAATCAAGTACTTGAGTAGCTCTCCTTGCTTTCCCTTTCTCATATCCACAGTCTAGATGCTTTCCTACTACAAATCCTATGCATGTGCCATTGGAAGTCTTGATAGAAGGAAGCCCTTCCACCATTCCTTGTTTTCTCAATGCCTAGAGGCACCTATAGTTTAGATTTCCATATATCTCATGCCACAAATTTCTTATCTCATTGGCATGAGTTAGGAGATCATTCCCTCTATATTAGGGAAGGAAATGAGAGAACTTGTACATTCTTGCTTGATTATCAACAAACTCCAATGCCACCACCTTGTTTGTGGAAATTTATACTATCTCCACTCTGTCTGGAGTAAATGTTACTCTCTTGGATTCACCACTGTGATTCATTTAGTACACTGAGAGTAGGTTCACTACCAAGTCTGGTACAAACAAAACATTATTGAAATACCCATCATTAAGGTTGATCCTGCTAAACCCTTTCGCTTGGATCTATGAATCATCACCCATTTGAACAATTGGACCACATTCAGAATACATGGATGAGAAGAAATATTTTACAAAGGCCATATGCCTTGAACCTATGAAATCAATGATGAAGTAAGAAGAGTATGAATAACTAGCAACCAATGCATGGGACCTCTCCTTGTTGTTTCATCCTGAACCTACATCCTTCTTCCTTGTGCCCTCAGGCAGTGGGATGTTGTTCTTATCTAGGAGATGTTCCATCATGTATATGGTATTCTTCATACATGCACTCTCTGGATTTCAACCTTTGTGACAATAGGTAAATTTGGTGTTCTCTTACTTCTTCTTGTCCTTGTCCTTGAAAGGGTTTGAACCTCCATCTGAATATTTGGGTCTTTCCTGCTATTTCTTGTCTTGATGCCTTGAATCCTTGGATTTATTATTTCCTTTGGATGGATTTGAAACTCCTACAACAAGATATTGATAATTACTGGATTTGATGGTTCCCATCTGCACTAGCTTGTCTTACTCTTGAGTCAGTGACTCCATGAAGTCAACCAATGAAGGTATGCACCAATTTCAAGTTGTGAGCTTGCCAAAGTGGAAAGTGCTTACAAACACTGAATACTCTGGCCCTAGATTCAAAAGTATGGAAAATATGAGCTGACCATCCTTATTCTCTATGCCATATTGCTTGAGATGAATCACCAATGACTTGAACTTGGTGAGGAAGTCCTCGATTGTCTCAAAATGAGTTGGACTCAAGGAGATTAGCTCATTTTTGAGTTGGTGACCTCTCATTTCACTAGTCTTCCTTAACAATGTCTTAATTTTGAGCCATACTTCATTGGGAGTTGTTAGACTATCTACATGAAAGAGTAAGTCTCTCAAAATGATGAGAGAAAGCATTCTAAATGCTTCATCAAGCTTGTTGAAGAACTTCAATTTCTCAACAGCAGAGTTTGGTTTGACCTCAGTCCCCATGTTGACCTTGTAAAGGCATTTCAACCTCACTTGGATCACCACATTGGCCTTCCATTTGAAGTAGTTGAATGGAGTCAAAAAAATAGGGGTTTGCTCCATTTCTGCTTGCGCTCTTGGTGACAAATTGTTGATTGTACCTGCAATGCAAACACTAGAATCTATCTGAAAAATACCTCAAACAACAAATCAAACACTATGGATTTTATTTTTAGCTCCAAATATCTTTGATACCATGTTAGAATTGATTCAAACTGGATCTAAGAGCCAAGGAAACTCTCACAATTCGATATTGTTCACAAAATATGCAGAAAATAGCTGAAAGAATGAAAATTACATACACAAATGAGGTCAATAACAGATATTATTATGACTGTCCAACATGTAAGTATGTCTGGATCAGACACATATTACAATAGGGAAACATCGTGATACCTTGGAGGCCATCTAGATGCAGATAAGTGTCAGCTTATGATTTGATCCCCAAACCCCCCAAGGTGGACCAACTAGCTTCCTAATAATCCGAAACGATCACCAATGCATGTGTGAATGAGGGTGAGGCATGATGGAACACAAATCAAGGAATGGAAAGTGTGGGTGAGTACATAAGTGAGTGGGGGTGGCCCAAGGAGGCAATAAATTCCCAAGGAAGGCCAAAACCACATAAATCATGCACTAGTGCCTCAATTCAAACACAATCCCTAAATATGGGGACATGGGAACACATTCTAGTTGAATTCCATCAATGTGGGTGCCTGGTTTTTCAGAATGATCAACCTGGAGCACCTCAACTATGGAAAATGATCAACCAGGAGCACCTCAACTATCAGTAAATGATCAATTTCCCTAAGTCTAGACTATGGAAAATTGCATGGAAGAAAATGAAATGTGGCTAAGGTATATGACCATGGTACTAAGGTGTATTATTTCTCTAACATTTACAATGCAATTTCATTATTTATACATGGGTCATTTAGCTCATCACACATAACTTGATTCCCATCACATGTCCTCATGGTTAAAATAATTCATGATGTAATGTTGAATATAGAGGTTAAATATGGGACATTACATTTAGTGTTAAATTGAATGAATAAATATGGAGCTAATGTAATCACGATTTGACATTTGATGTAATTATACAAGAAATAAAATATTGGAGACACTATTTTTTTAAAGGATTTCATCTTTTACATAGACAATTTGTCACCGAAATCTATTAACACTCAAGTGAAGTTAAACAAATGACATGTAATATGGGTGAAATATCTAAATATTACACATTTACATTGAATAATGAGATTAGGAACGAGAACAATGTAATTCTCTTTGTCACTTATTGCATTATTTCTAGGGGTCATGTCGAGGTTATAGTTAAGGCATGGGGCATACTTGTGATGGCCTCATGAGTAGGTCCTATCCATCCAAAATAGTATTAGACTGTGTGGGTTATAATAATAATATTGCAAGAGTAAGGGATTCATAAGAATAAATATATGTGATTAGAAAAAATTAAACTTATAAATCATGTTTTGGGTTAAATAAGGGGTTAAAAAGGAAAATAATAAAATATATAATCATGAGCTATTTATCTATTTTTATGAATTTTTGCATGGGAAAATATTGCATGTGGACATGTGCCCACCCTTGGGGGATCTTGGAAAATATTACATATGAGGAAGGAGAATGGGAAGGGGCTTCTTCCTTCCTGGTTTCTTTGGGTAGAGTCTTGGGGGGTGGGGGGTTGGAGGAGATGGAGGATGGAGTACTATGTGGGTTTTCTTTTGATGTGGATGATGTTGGATGGCTTGGTATTGTTGAGTGAGGGATCAAGAGATCTAATTCTATGACAGAGGCGTTGGTTGGGAGGAGAGTAGTTTCCACACAGGTATTTCCTGGAGGAGTTGCTACTGATGGGCATTCAAGTGGATTCAAAAGTGCATCTGTAAGTTTAACTTACGAGTTCAGGTAAGTATTTTGATTGTCCTTATCCCTTTTCTATTTTATTTGAAATATTTGTATTTCCATAACAAAATAATTGGGCCTCTTTCATATATTATTTTATCATAGGAGTCTAACTGCTCTTCTAGATGCTTAGTAATTATTAATGTTGAGCCAAATATCACCATAGTACAAGAAAACTTGATCCGAATAATTATTCACATTTAGGGTCTAAACAAGTGGCTCCATATATTTTGAGATTTGCTCAATCCATGCACATGGACACATGAGTTCTACACTAGATTCCATAATTTTATCATTCTGAAGGTAAAAAACAAGTGATAGCAACTTATGTTTTCCATGAACAAAGATTCTTCATAAGAGGCAATAAATCCAAGTATAATATGTGCTTGATTTCTCTTCTGATGTCCTCCCTCATAGAATGCATGAACACATTATATCTAGAATTGAGGAAACGATATGAAAGATGTTGAAGGAGTCCCATAATGGCCACCATTATCATTTTAAGAGAAAAATGTTTGATGAATTTTCCCATCAATACATGGCCATGATACGTTACTATATGGACATGATGTTGGTCTTCATAGCCATACAATGGTGCACTAAATAAGCTCAGGGCACAATTTAATTTAATGGTTTAGTGAGCTTGTGTATGTGACTTCCTCTCAGGGATTCCTTCATCACATCGAGTGGAATTTCGCCCATCATACCTTGATCTATACACAAAAATCCTAATGTTCTTTGATTGCGAACGTCAATTAGGATTGCGACATACTGATAGCTTCACTAACAGGGTAAATCAAAGTCTCTTTCGTACTAAGATATCGGTGGTAGGTGGTGAGACTTTTAAGTATGGGGTAAACTCAAAACGGGGTAAACTCAAATTTTTTTTATTCCTCCATCTGAAATAAACTATCTCATTTGATTAATTGTATACATAAATTAATTTATCATAGCAACAATATCAACACTAATCTTTGTCAATAGTGAAATTAAATTAAATTGACTTTGCTAGCTAGGGAATCGCAAGAGTATATCCCTTCGAACCGACCCATAGAGGATTTTTATCCTAGAGGAAGTGTGATCTCCTACATGGACCGAATGGGATAGCAACGATGATCTTGCTTGTTATTTCATCTATAAATAACTTGCCAACTTTATGCAAATTGAAAGGGATCCATTGCAAATAAATGCGAATCAGTCTCATTAGTTGTGGGGAGTGTTCAACCGACTAATTTGACCTACATGGTATGGGATAAGTTAGATAATGATACAGTAAGATCCTCCATATTTTGGGGTGAATTCCTCTTGCCAAGGCCAACTTGCTGAGAAAATATACAAATGGGATGAAAGGAAACAAGAAGTTACACACTCTAAAGTTGCTTAATGGTAAATTTAATGAGTGATCTAGGTCATTCACCATAGAGTTGGAAATCAAAGAATATCAACACTTTCATCGCATTCTAGTTATTATTGGCACCTTTACCGGTGGTTGAATCAATATTTTTTTTGAAAGATTTCATTTGGTATTTTTCCACCATATCTGTTGGTCACAATCATTTGCATACTTCTTTTTTCCTTTTTCTTTTTTAACCATTTATGTTGTTATAGGTTGCTTGGAAGAATATTCACCAAAACCGCATCATGGTTATGGCTATCCATTCAGTAAATATTGTATTGGTTTATAATGAGCCCCATTGTATCTAAATGTTAATTGTTCCTTACTTTCACATCCAAATGTTACTTGTCTCTTACTTCATATTCTCATCATTATTTCCATTCCTAACTATTGGCTAATTAACCTATCATTTATTCTGGCTTCTATGATGCTTACTGTGCCTTTATTTTAATTCCATATTGTCACCTTTTCGACGGTTGAATTAAATTTTGGTAGATGAACAAAGGTAGGGTTTTTGAAGTTTTCAAAGATACAACTATTTTATCTCTCTATAAGATCTACACAGACTAAAAACATGAACCCTTAAGGAGAGGAGAAACTATTTCCAAGGGCTGGACTAGGCCCGAGTATGGTAGTAGGAACATATGAGTATGTATATGCAATGAAAGGTAATAATTATAGTCAAACATGATAGGAAGAGTCTCCTTACCCAATATTAATCCCTTAAAATGAATTTGTAATGCAAAGTTAAAATCTGGAGTGCGCATAAATCTTATGTTTTATTTTCTCTATGGGGAATTTGTCTATATGCTATTGGTAGTATATTTAAGTAAGCATGTTAAATTGACTTCATTTACCAAGTCCCAAATCCCTCCTATGGCCTCTTGAATACATTTTAAGCCACTCAATAAAATATATAATCCAACCCTAAGTATAGATTTAAGTTCAAAAAATCAATGTTTATAAACAACTATTAAGCTATCAAATAAACCAAGAGTAAAGATGCCTCTCTCCAGAAAATAAACCAAGAGTAAAGATGCCTCTCTCCAGACAATAAACCAAGAGTAAATATGACTCTCTCCAAACATTATGTGGTAAGAACAAATAAGTATTCACTAGATGGAAATTAATTGTATTTTGCATTGATACTACAAAATCCAACATTTCAATCAGGGAAGAACCTTGAAATGTGTACCCTTCGATTCTTAAGACGAATATGATTCTCATAATCAATAGCACAATTATGATTCTTTGACATTGAATCCTCGCAAATTTGTGCCAATCACTTTTAAAACATAAATGAAACATGCACACATTTATAGATGGTAGAATTGTATCTCCTAAATAAAACCAACATCACATCATGGCTTGTGGAATACTTAAATTGTCTTTCTCATTAACAACATGAACAATACTATCCCAAATGGGTGTGGCTCATTGGCATCACTTGATATGAAGTCACTTGTTGTAAAGGAGGCATGTGTCCCATGTCTTGCAGAAGGGTGTGGGGCACTTAGGGTTATAGTGATGTGGTAGAAGGAATGGATCCTTGGGCCCCATGTCACACGCCCTGTCACACGAGTACTATCCCAACTCTAGTTATTGATTCCCCTAGCCAACAAAAAAAAACAATGTGAACAATACTTAAAGGTGTTGTAGAGGCATAATTATTGACAGTATGAACCATACTTAAAGGTGCAGTATGGACACAATTATCTAATGCAAATCACATTGTATTTTACTTTTGGATGGACTACTTTTCCAAAAAAACTGGAACTCAATTCCATGGACACATGATTTGCTTTTAAAAAGAGACATAATTAAAAAAATATATTCATGCAATGTTCTTCTCCATTTCGTTCCACATGCCTCCCGAGGCCACTACTTGAAGATCTTGCCTTTACAACCAACATAAGAATTAGGTCTTGTCCTAACTAAATCTTGAATATTGAGGAAACCATAAAGACTTTCTAATTCACACACGCAAACCTCCTAATACTACTCATGTCATCGCAATAATTTCAATTCACTATGGTGATCTAGAAATGTTTTAGGACCTTATATGAGGCACACATGAGGTCCATGTGCCTCCCTTATCTTGATAGGATTTGTAATTAATTTGAAATTTGGATATTAGAAGAGGAACATTTGTTAGGGGAGAAACTCTTGCCCTTGAATCTTACGCTCATTAAATGAAATGGAAAGAACAATCCATATGGATTACACCACTTTATTGTGAAACTATTTTATTTTTACATTTATTTTGTAGACACCCACAAATCATTTTGTTTTTTTTGGGTGGGGAGGGGTGTTGTTCATAGGGTGTGGTCCTTTTGGGTATCATGATTTTAAGAGCTACAAAGTACAAAAACATTGGTATATTTGGAGCATAACATGCACACAACATGATCTTGGCGGCCTCCCAAAGAAAACTATCAATGTAGTAACTGACTAATATAGGTGCTTTCAAGTAGGGTTATAAAGAGAAGTAGAATGAAAATACAAATAAAAATAAATAGGTATAATGGACATAGATGCAAAAGTGTCTGACCCTAAAATATCATTCCAAAATTAATTATGTTTCAAAGCTATGCATTTGAAAAGTATAATTCACATAATTGCATGCATAATGTTTAATATTTCACCAAAATCATGGAATTGAGGCATTGGGAGCAATCACGAATCGTTTCATCTTCCATTTGAGTGTGTGTGTGTGTATATATAATACACAATATATGAAGTTCAACAAATATTATTTAGCCATGAATTCAATGTTTATGGCACTATATATCAACTATTTTCCTTAGGGAGGACACAACCAGTGCTCTTACCATCAGTATTGGTGCCATGAAGCTGCCATAAATACTATATGTTCACTGTTGGATGTATCCTATAGGTCTCACTGTTGGATGTATCCTATAGGTCCATATTGTTTCCATAGTTGTTAACAAAATTTAGGGCACAAAAAGGAGGATGTTTCAGTTGGGAGACAGCTGCAAACAATTGTCTTAACCTACAAGAATGTAATGGAATTATGATTTTTCTACCATGGAGTATTTTTGAGTTCAACACCTTAATTCCCACTCTTTTCTTGTGTTGGGTTGGGTGTGTTCCACTTATGAAGGTAAGAGGCATTAACTAAAGGACAAAGGGTGGGGGAGCATTGACTTGTGGTGCTTTGACTTGGTGTGCAAAACATAGAAACAAGGTTAGTGGTAATCATAAATAATGCTACTTGCTCATTGATGGATCATATATTTACTTAATAATACTCAATTCCTAGGTTGGGTGTTTGATATTTGGCACACTTGTGTAGGGGTTGATTGCAGAAATGTAGAGATTGATCCTATCATTTAATGTCTTCTACAAATTCACACAAATAGAATTTGAAACTGGGCACACTAATTCATAGGGATTGAGTGTATTTTCAATTCAAATGCTAAGAGACCCTTAGAATATAAGACCTAAATATGCGACCACCTATATATTTTTATATAAATAACTAAAAACACAGGTTCAATATATAGGAAGTGGAAGCACAAATGTACATACAATCATAAATCTTGTTGATACTAAGGAAATATAAGGTTTAGTACAATATTTCCAAAAGGAATTGAGACTATAAAATATGCATTACATGCTGACTTCAACAAGGTCGATTGAAGAGAGAGGACTAGATTATTTCTCTTATGGGGATAAATTCCCCTATTATCCTACTTGCAATCATTCTGGCTCCTTAAGAGGGCTTCAACATTGTTCCAAATCTTGATATGAAAACAATGACAAGTAGGGATGTTTGGTTTGCACACTACTAGAGCTTGGCTCCATATTATGAGGAGGGAGACAAATTCATAATTTGTATTGGTATAAAGTGAACTTTTGGAAACTTGGAAAGTAAAATATGTTAAATGTACAACATCATGAATCATTCTCCAAGCCAATATTTCCCAAGATTAGGTCCTCCCTTATAAAGGAAGCATGAGTTGGAATCAGGTACTTGGATTAGATTCTTGAGTTGGACTAAATAAAGACTAAGTCGTATGTATAAAGGTTATTCCTCCCGTATAGAGGTGAATGCCTTGATTGATCAAAGTGATGATTTCGTAAAGTCTTGTTGGATAAGGCTCTGGACTAGTGTGTCAAGTCAAGATTCTCATGTGTACTTTCCGTATAAATCTACTCATGGGGTGGACCTCCTATATAGAGGTAATGCTTTGCATGTTGAAGCATATAATGTTGTGTGATGTATTACTAACCATGGTCACTAGTTGCTATTAAGTATCCTTTAGAGATTGGTCACCTCTAGAGTGAATTACTTTAGCATATGATCATTTGGTCTGGAATAATATAATATGATCACAACATAAATAAATATTCTTAGCATATATTAACCATGCAGTAAAATATTAGAGATAAAGATAAATGCATAGAGAACAAGAGAAATTCAAAATTTCCAATGAAGACACCTCAACTGAGTAAAGTGAACTCGATTTGATAAAGCTTCAGTTATAAAGCTTGATTTAAATATGTATTGCTCAATCAATGATTAAGTTAAAGCATTAATTAAAATTTTAATGTATGCAACCATTTAATTAAAGGAGAGCTTAGTGATCACTTCAGTAAATCAATTAACATGATTAAGTTAATAAGTAGTTAACTAAAATTTTAAAAAGGAATTAGTTAACTAAAGTGTTTTGCATGATGACACTTTAGTTAAACTAAAAGACAACACTTGAGTTACACCTATTGCATGAAGACACTTAAGTTAGCATGTTAACTAAGTGATTCTACAATCAGTTAAGAGGTGTGTTCACTCTGAATTTATTCAAGTGTGATTTAATGTCAAAGAAGAAAGAAATTATGCATTGATTGAGCATAATGAAGAAGCCGAGGTGCACAACAAGTATCCAAGGAAGGAAATTCACATTAGTTTGCATGGGAGGCTAAATTCCCATGCACTAATTCACTATTCCTTGCATGGCAGTGTTTTGACATGGTATTTATTGAAATGAACTCATTGGAAATTTCATCTAGTTGATATCTCTTATCTATTGCTCTATATCTACACTGAGGGTGTTTTATGATCTCTTATCTTCTGAAACCAATATACAATTGAAAAAATTTCTATGCCATCTATCATAATTATACTAAGAGAATTTGTTGGGTTTTTCATCCTCATTATTTTAAGGGTTTTCCCAGGGTATATGTAGTATTATGGTTGAATTTTTTATGTTGTTAAATGTTCTATTGATTCAAGTTTCAATATTTCCTCTCTTAAAGAATTAAAGTTCAAAATATTAACAAAGTTGCACAAAATTCAACATGGTATCAAATATTAGGGTGTGAAGGATTTGAGTTTTGCAAGCAAACTATGTAAATCCTAACAAGTTGAACAAAAGAATTGAAGACAATGGCATCGATCTCAGTTCAGCCGGAATACCATCTTGAGTGCACTTCAAATTTCAACACTTGGAAGGCCAAGGTTATCAACATCTCGGAGGAACATGACTTGGATACCTACGTACCCATTATGGTGTTTATCCTTCATCCAATGCAGAGTGCATCAAATTCAATAAGAACCAAGATAAGGCCAAACAAATCATTTATGATTCAATGAAGGACAACCTGTTGTTTGTGATTACTCCCTTGAATACCGCAAATGAACGTTTTGATACATTGAAAAATATATATGAGAAGAAAGCATTGAAGAACAAGATACAAACCCTAAATATGGAGAAGGAAAAGACAATGGCCTCTTTTTTCACCAATATATATCATATAAGAGATCAAATTTCCTATTGATGGTATCCCATCCTCATGGGAGACATTCTTGGTTGCGGTAAACGACCGAGAAATACAGTCTAAATTTAAGAGGTTATGTCGTGATTGTATTCAAGAGGAAGGGAAAATCCAGAGCAATATTGTGTGCACCAAAGATGAAAACCTTTCCCTCACAACAAGGATTAAGAAAGGAAGGAAACCCTTCTTTCAAAAGAAGTTCTCTCATCAAAAGTGTCACGTCCCCATGCCTCCGACCGGCAAGGAGGACACGACTACAAGCTTCAAACACACGGGCTAAGAGCCCCATGAACATATGCATACATGAAAATTGCTGAAACATAATGCTTAATAAATATTTTGAACTAAAAACATGCACATATGCAGTTACTCATCATACACAGCGGAAACCAACAGCATTCAGTCATGCATGCATTTATCATGTTCATCATATCATTAACAGAAAATATAGTTACAGAAGTAAAATGCACAAGATCACTTATCTTATGAAGAGCTTTGATCCGCAACCAGCTACGTCGCTGCAACGTTCCACCCAACCATAGGCCAGCGTGCTCCTTAACCTCTCAGAAACGCTGCCACCCCGGAGCTGGGCATGATTATCCAAGGAATATGGGAACAACAGGCTTACACATAGCCAAGGATACACAAAACACACAGCCAAGCCAACAGAGTTGGGTTTATTAGGCCATTCAGGAGATGGAGAAGGCAAATTGCTAAGCTGGTGAACTCATTACAGAGCCAAGAACACCTACACCAGAACTAGCTTGACCTCTAAGACACCCAAACACACCCAACACAAGGAATTAGTCCCTTCTCTGCTACACAGTCCCTCAGGCCCTGCATTCCCTTCCAGTGCTATTCAGGGGTGATGGAGAAGAAGGCCAGCCCTCTAGCTCTGTCTGTGTGGGTTCCAGCCACCAGGTTTATCAAGCAAAACTCAGCCCCATCCTTTCTCCCTACACAGTCTGAAGACCGACCATTGCACTCAGGCAATCACTCAGAAATTATAGTTGAACAGGGGGAACGATTTCTGAGTCATTCTTGGCCCTTTCGTGGCCAAAACGACTCCCAACAATCGAATTACACAGCCCCAACTAAACAGTAAACAGCTGAGGACGTGAATGGCTCTTCTCAGGAAATTCATGGGTGAAAACACACAGCTCTCAGCTCGCTATGTGAGCCCAAAACAGAAGGATAACTGTGCGTGGAAACAATCCGACCCTGTGAGGAAATGAACAGACAATGGAAATCCTGCGTGAGGAAAACAACTCCGTTTTTGTCCATGGATGAAAAAACAACAACAAGGACGTGAATTGGAAGTGTGTGAGCCTTCAGCACAGTCGTGGGAGAGTCCAATTTTCTGCGTGAGTGATGGCAGTCATTTTTTCCTAGCCATTGTGAAGTCAACCAGGGTGGAGTGTGCGTGTGGGTGAGGACTGACAGTCCTGCCACACCCATTCCTAGATAATAACTGCCTCAACTGCCAGCAGAGATTCTTAATGAAGGTGATTGGAAATAAGACAAGGGAAGAGGACACATGGGTTTTCTATCATTGGCCAAGGTTTAACAATTTCCCCACCCTTATCATTGTGAAAATCATGCCCCTTTCTCATTTTAGTTGCCGCGATCGTAGCTGGTCGGGTTCATTTAATTAATTATAGATGCAAATTTACATGATGACCAACATAATATATGTCTCATGCCCCGATATACCATCGGTGACAATTCAAATCCAAAACATAACATAATCGATCAATGGCGGGGTCTTGGAATTTAGCTCCACACCATGATCATTACAATTTATACATCATATACATCTAATGTAACGGGGTCAAAACTGGGACATTACAAAAAGAAGAAGGTGTTTAACAAAGTCTTTGACAAGTCGAAGGATAGATTCTTCAAATCAAGGAGCAAAAGGAAGGTATGATGCTTTGACTACCAAAGAAGATGAAGCTTCTCATAAGAATGCATCCGAGGAAAATGAGACAAGGAGAGAGTATTACCTTGTCTCATCCCTTTTGGGATCCATCATTACAAGTGCAGACACCTGGTTGATTGAAATTGGCTCATTCAAGCATATAACAGGATATAGAAGCACCATCTATGACCTAAAGGAGAAAAATTTCACATGCATGGTAGAGTTGGGGGAAAAATCAACCTATTCAATCCAAGGAATTGGATCTACCTCCTTCCAGCTGAGTTCAAGTGATATTTTATATGTGGAGGACATTATATAAGTTCTAGGATTTAGGAAGAACCTTCTATCAATTTCGGTTCTTGAAGATAAAGCTTCTGAGTTATCTTCATGGATAATCAAGCATATTATGTCGAAAGAAAAAAATCCTAAAATATGCTACAGTGATTGGAGTTAGAGAGGGGTGTCTCTAAAAGGTACCCAATAAGTACATGCAAGATATGATTCACAACACTATCAGTCCATGCGAGCTATGGCATAGAATACTTGGACACCTCCACTATTAAGCACTACTTGGATTACAAAAAATGGTTAAAGGTATGCTTGTATTTTATTTTGAGCATGATAGTTTATGTATGTCATGTCCCCAATTAAATAATTTCCAAATAAGACTATTTGCAAATAATGTTTCACCAACCTACTAGTTCCCTAGGTTGAGATGGAGACATAAATTTTGTAATACGGGGATATGGGACACAAAAGGACTTTAGTTTACCTATTTTAAAATTTAATTGGGTCACATAAATGATAAATTCTAATAAAATAAGGTGGCATGAATTCATGAAGACACTTGCTAGCTTGTGTAGCTTTTGGGTGACTAGATTCCCTGCACACTTGGCATGATATTCATCCAAATTCGAACAAATGTGTAATGTAACATAATTGGGTGGTTATGTGGTGTAAAATATCATATAATGAGCCAAGGAATTAAAAATTTTAAAGGATGGAAACTCCCATGGAAGAGGAAGAGACTAGAAGACAAGGTGTGCCACTTGAAAGGAGATTCTATGCACTCTATGACAACAAATGATGGAAGATTATATGAAAAGTATGAAAAGTATGAAAAATTCAGACCTGATTTCTAACATATGAAAAGTATGAAACGTTAGGGATAAAAATAGCCACCAAGAGGTCTAATTTGGGAGTTATAGGAAGGCATTCAAATTGGGGAAAGAATTGGAGCATGAAGAGGAAGACAAGTGTCATGAGAGTTACTAAACCACTAAGATGAGTTGGAGGAAGCTCATGAAGAGAAATTAGACTTTAGGAGGCCTCATGATGTTAATAAAAGGATTTCATGAGGAAATATAATATATTTTTATCATTTTTAATTGGCTTTTGGAATTTTGGAGAGCTTTTGCTTGTCCATTGCATGGTGAGTGCACACTTACCATGCTAGTGAACCAATTTCGAGGGAGTTGGATTCCTTTTCAAGTTGGTTGATGGAGATGCCATTAAAAAATATCATGGAATATTATTGAAGGATTTTTATTTTCAGGTTGAAGTTCCATACATTCAAATTCTCATCTATCTCCCCATTCTCTCATTCTTTCTTCTCCATTCCCCACACTCTCATTTGATGGGGCACTTGTTGGAGTTATTACTGTGCCTTGTTGAGGATAGTTGATGCCAAATATTTTATTTATTATGTATGGATATTTAATATCATATCCATATTCTCTTTAAGTCTAAATATCAGAAATACATGTATGAAAGGCTCGCATTCCCCATGCCCTTGAATAACTAGTTTTCATGGATTTGGCTTCAATATTGAAGTAGATTTATATCATATTTGTATGGGGACATTTTAATGATTTTTATGATAATGGGGAAGAAATATATGATATATGGCTCTGTAATATTATGTCCATGTGCTATGTAATTCGAAATATAAAAAATACATGTATGAAAAACATGCATACTCATGCCCTTGTATCATTGGTCTTCATGGATTTTGGCTTCAATCTTGAAGTAGTTTTATACCAGATTTGTATGAGAGATATTATATGAGTTTGAGGATGTTCTGATAGAAATATAAGATGTATTACTATTTAATTTAATTTCCATATCATATGTGGGTCGAAATCCAAGAAACTCATGTGTGAAAAGCTTGCATTCCCATGCCATAAAATCTATAATTTCCATGACTTTGGATTCAATCTTGAAGGAGTATTGTATCAGATTTGTGGGAGGGTTTTACTTTGAGTTTTATACTTCTATGGAATACATTTTTATTCCATATATTACCACCATGTTTCATATTACTTTTAGAACCATATACTCTACCTTTCATATGTCAAAGTCTAGCTAGTAATGAAAATTTCCCTTAGGCATTTTCTATGAAAGTTACCCTACAAATGTTGCATACCATAATCCATTTGTAGAACTTAATAAAAATGAATAATTACAATAACTGATGTTTTATTCTCATTCCCATATTCTTTTCTGAAATTTGGTATGGTCGCACTTGATTTGGAGAGCTAATTTGGCCATCACCTTTGGGGGGGATTTGAACACAATTTCCTAGTAATTTTGGTATTTTTGTCATTATCCAAAAACAAGGTTGTAGATATATAAAGTCTAATAAAAATTATACATAAACCACCTTGGTATGTTTTAATACTCACCATACCATCTCCTTTCAAATTCATGACCATTTGGTGAAAGTTGGAACCCTCTAAAGTCGTGACTAGTTAAGCTCGAATTTTTCCCAATTTGCACTTTTCTCCAAATATCCAAAAAGGGACATTACAGTGGTATTAGAGCATGGTATTGGAACCTATTGAATTTATGGATGTTAATTATTATTTTAAAAAATTATTCAAGTCATATGTTGATGATATGACCAAGGAACTCATGCAAGGATTTGAATTGATGGCTAGCCAACTTAGGGGTAAGCTGGTAGCAGGGTGTAGTAGAAGTTTCCATCATGGAGAGACACATAAGACCATTCCTTTTGAATAATTTGATGATTATTTGAATGGATATAGGCACAATAATTCAAATTTGAAATTATTAAGGGACAATCAACAATCCACAAGTTTGGAGGAACATGAAATGAGAAAAAGTCAGCCTACTTGTGAAAAGTGCCTAGATACACCATTAAAGGAAGAAACGTAGAATTATGAAGTGGAGCATGAATTACCTCAAGGTTATTGCAGAGAATAACATAAAGATGAAAGTGAATAGAAGAACACAATCCTTACTGATGGGGGTTTTTCAAATCAATTAGAATCTATTAATGTATCATTGAACTATGAAAGAGTACCTACTGATGGGTTCTCACAACTTTATGTTGGTGACATAGAGATCAGATTTGAAAATGTTGCTGCAAGAAAAATTTCTCATAAGAATGAAGATGAATACCTTGTGACATATAATGAAGAACCAATATAAACTTACCCATCACCACTTGAGCTTCAAGAAGTTGATCAAATCAAGAAGAAAGAAGAGGAGGAGGTTGAATCCCATGAAATCCTTCATTGAAGGGTATTTGAAGATGTGTGAAGTGGATATCTATGATGCCCTTAGAATAATCCATGACACTAAATAAGTGGTGTCAAATTCTTGTTCAAAAAATTCTTCATTGGAGGAGTCATCCTTCCTTGAAGACATGGAGAAGATTCAAAGAGCAATGTGCACAATCGAAGGTAATTTCATGTCTTTGATTTTTGATAGAAACAATTTGGTCGAGATTAATGAATGGTTACATGAAGCATACTTGAATAATAATGAGGATATTCATCAGCTCAAAAATCAAAATGAGAAAATTCTTAATAGGTTTCAAGATACTTGCTCTTCCTCCTATGTTTCAAATTGTCATATGGTAGATTGCTTGGAGGATTCTCATGACATGAGGGATATTGAGAGCCATGGAAAATTGTAGGTTCTTTATGTGTTTGAAGATCATATTGATGAGATCCAATCACTTGTTGTGGTGGAAGAGGAACTTGAGTTGCCTTTTGAAAATGGTTACACACTTTCCGAAGAAGTGCATGATTGCACTACCTTGGAACCAACCTATGAGGAAAGTTTTGCATTTTTAAGGGAGGTGCATAATAATACCCCTATGGATCCTTCACATGATGAAAAATTTTCATTTTTGGATCATTTGGGTGAGTTGGTTATTTCTCCTACATCCTACACTTCCAAATTTTGTATCATTCATCCTAATGAAGTATGGGTGAAAGGTTTCTTTTTTATGGCGCCACATGAAGAGTATGGAATTTCTATCTCTCCTTTTGATGCTGACATGATTAGAAAACAATATTATTTACATTTGCAGCAGCATCCCTTGTTACATTATGATGATAAACATCTACATGGATGCACTTATGGTATTCACTTGAGTCACTTGGAGACTCATGATTTTCCTTTCTCATTTCCTAGTCCATTTGATGTTGGAGGAACATCATCCTGCACTCGGGTGAAGAGATATATGATTGAGGAAAATTATTATTGTCAGAAACATCCTATGTTATTTCATGATCATATACATATTAATGGGTGTATTGATGAGACTTCCTTGAGCCACTTGAAGTCTTCATGGTTTCTTTGCTCCTTATTCGGTTCAAATTTTGGTGGAGGTTCTTCATTCACTTCCTGGATGAAAGAACACATGGATGCTTATCTTGGTGCACATTACATGTTTTTGGAGCAGCATTATGGGACATGGGATCCTCACCTATGTCATTGGGGCATATATGATATAACACTTGATGCTTGTGTGTATGGGCCACATGATGATCTACTTACTTGGATGTACAAGCACTTTCATGATTCTTTGATGAGGTACCTTCTTGATGTACATTTGTATAATGTTGTTATGTACTTTCCTGATATATATTTTGTACTCATGATGTTTGGAAGGGTGAAATACCATAAATGGGATCCTAGAATTTCCTGGTTTCATCTCACTTGGAGTAGCAGTTCGATTGTTGGTTTGAGAAAGCAAACCAACCTTCAGTTATTTGATTTCATCTTTGCAGAGTAGTGTTCCAGTTTCCTACGTGGGAGACCTTTAGAGAGATGGATTCAATTTTAACATGCTTGGTTTTCATGTAATTTAATCATACAAATTTCACATCATGCATGTATCAGGATCATATGGGACCCTAGGATCATTTTTGGTCTCATTGGTTTCAATTATGGGGGCAACAAGCAACATTGGATATTTAGTCACCACTTGAGCAGATGATTGCAATCAGAGTAGTGCAGAATCAAGCATGGTTATTCCTCTCTAATTTTTTTTGAAATATTAGGAAGGTCAAAGTTTGGTAACTTAGTACCAACTTCAAAGAATTATACAAAAGCAAAAAGGGGTGAAAGTTCAGAAAAGGTTTCCAAAATATGGAGGTAAAGATTATTTGTGCAAATTTGTTTTTTATGGATTTGATTAATCCTTTTGGTGTTATCAGTGATGTTACATGATATATCAATATGCACAATCCACATCTCTTGAATTTTGGGAGCACAAAATTTCATTTAATGAGTGCCACTACTCAAATTGCAGCTAAAGAAAATTAATGAGTAGAACCATAAGAGAGCACTTGGTGCAAAGGAAGGAGTACCAAATGAGGATGCCACTTGGGAATATGAAAAAATATTGCAGCATACCAACTTGGAATTGCTTGAGGACAAGCAATATTGAGTGGGGACGATTTTTCATGTCCCCAATTAAATGATTTCCAAATAAGACTATTTGCAAATAATGTTTCACCAACCTACTAGTTCCTTGGGTTGAGATGGAGACATAAATTTTGTAATAAGTGGCTATGGGACCCAAAAGTAATTTATTTTACCATATTCACATTTAATTGGGTCACATAAATGATAAATTCTAAGAAAATAAGGTGGCATGAGTTCATGAAGACACCTGGTAGCTTGTGGAGCCTTTGGGTGACGAGATTCCCCACACACTTGGCATGATATTCATCCAAATTCGAAAAAATGGGTAATGTAACATTATTGGATGTTTATGTGGTGTAAAATATCATATAATGAGCCAAGGAATTTGAATTTGTAAATGAGGGTAACTCCCATGGAAGAGGAAGAGACCAGAAGACAAGGTGTTCCACTTGGAAGGAGATTATATGTGCTCTATGACAACAAATGATGGAAGATTATTTGACAAGTATGACAAATTCAGACCTGATTAATTAAATATGACAAATATGACATGTCAGGGATAAAAATATTGACCAAGAGGTCTAATTTGGGATTTAGAGGAAGCCATTCGAATTGGGGAAAGAATTGGATCATGAAGAGGAAGACAAGTGTCACAAGAGTTACTAAACCACTAAGATGAGTTGGAGGAAGCTCATGAAGGGAAATTCAACCTTAGGAGGCCTCATAAAGTTAATAAAATGATTTCATGAGGAAGGATAATATATTTTGATAATTTTTTAATTGGCCTTTGGAATTTTGGAGAGATTTTGCTTGTCCAATGCACGGTGAGTGTACACTTACCCTGGTAGTGAACCAATTTTGAGGGAGTTGGTTGATGGAGAGGAAATTCATAAATTTCATGAGATGTTAATGAAATATTTTTAATTTTCAGGTTGGAGGTCCATACAGTCAAATTCTCATTTATCTCCCCATTCTGTCATTCCTTCTTCTCCATTCCCCACACTCTCATTTGATGGTGCACTTGTTGGAGTGATTATTGCGCCTTGCTGAGGATGGTTGATGCCCAAGATTTGATTTATGATGTATGGATATGTCACTATCATCTCCATATTCTCTATAAGTATAAATATCAGAAATACATGTATGAAAGGCTCGCATTCCCCATGCTCTTGAATAACTAGTTTTCATGGATTTGGGTTCAATATTGAAGTATATTTATATCATATTTGTATGGGGACATTTATATGAGTTTTATGATGATGAAGAATAAATATATGATGTATGTCTCTGTAATAATATGTCCAGATTCTCTATAAGTTTAAATGTCAGAAATACATGTATGAAAAGCTTGCATACTCATGCCCTTGTATCACTAGTCTTCATGGATTTTGGCTTCAATATTGAAGTAGTTTTATACCATATTTGTATGAGAGATATTATATGAGTTTGAGGATTCTGTGACAGACATATAATATGTATTACTCTGTAATTTAATTTCCATATCATATGTGGGTAGAAATCCAAGAAAAACATGTGTGAAAAGCTTGCATTCCCATGCCATAAAATCTCTAGTTTCCATGACTTTGGCTTCAATTTTGAAGGAGTATTGTATCAGATTTGTGGGAGGTTTTTCCTTTGAGTTTTATGATTCTAGGAAATAAATTTGTATTCCATATATTACCACCATTTTTCATATTACTATCAGAACCATATATTCTACCTTTCCTATGTCAAAGTCTAGCTAGTAATGCAAATTTCCCTTAGGCAATTTCTATCAACGTTACCCTACAAATGTTGCAGACCATAATCTATTCACATAAATTAATAAAAATGATTAAGGACAATAATTGATGTCTGAAACTTATTCCCATAGTATTTTCTGAAATTTGGGAGGGTCGCACTTGATTTGGAGAGCTAGTTTGGCCATCACCCTTTGGGGGGATTTGAACACAATTTCCTAGTAATTTTGGTATTTTTTTCATTAGCCCCAAAAAATGTTGAAGAGGTATAAAGTCTGATACAAAGTATCCATAAACCACCTTGGGATGTTTTAATACTCACTATACCTTCTCCTTTCAAATTCAGGACCATTTGGTGAAAGTTGGAACCCTCTAGATTCATGACTAGTTAAGCTCAAATTTTTCCCAATTTGCAACTTTCTCGAAATATCCAAAAAGGGACATTACACTGTAGGGGTTACAAAATTGGGAAGAATGTTAAGAAAATATTTTTTGTGGTAGTTCTACTAGATCTAATGGGATTTTAGAGTTAATACATTGTGATGTATGTGGTCCCATGTGAACCCCATCCCTAAGTGGCTATTTATATTATGTAATGTTGATAGATGGCTTCTCTAGAAAGTCATGGATTTATTTCCTAAAGGATAAGAGTGAAACTATTAGAAATTTCAAAGAATTCAATGCTGAAAATCACATGGGGAATCACATCCATGAATTAAGTTTTGATAATGGAGGTGAATTTGAGTCACATGCATTTAATGAGTTCTATAGTGATGCCAAAATATGTGGAAATTTAACAGTTCCTACAAAGCCAAACATAATGGGGTTGTATAAATAAAGAATATAACCATATATGAGGATTTAAAAGCCATGATGCATGATCAAGATCGGTCTATGACTTTATGGGAAGAAGCCACCAGTACAGTTGTATATATCCAAGATAGAATCCTGCATGCCATTCTAGAAGAGAAGACACCATAAAAAAATTTCACTAGTGATAATCCCAACATCTCATACTTGAGGATCTTTGGGATCCTAGTATACATTCATGTATTGAAATAAAATATAACAAAGATGGAACCTTTCGGAAAGAAGGGAACCTTTATTGGTTATAGCGAGTCATCTAAAGCCTACATATTATATGTGCTAGGTGAAAGACACATTGAAGTCAACCAAGATGTGAAATTCCATAAAGTGTGTTATGTAAATTAAAATATTAAATAATAACCATTAAAAAAGGTGTAACTAATAGTTAATAATAGTAATGAATATTAAAAAATTGGAAGCAAGAGGACACGACTCCTCAATATGTAAGCCCAAGCTATATTTAAGTGGGTCATATTGTAATATAAATCATCATCTTCAATAAGTCATTTATTCATATAAGAAACAAGTTTTCTTCTTCAACTCTGGATTCGGGTTATTACAGCGGTATCTGTTGGAGGAGCCTAAGTCGGTTAGCCGACTAGGTCATTCAGTCGACTAAAGTGTAAACATGTTGATATCATAGGTCATGTTGGTTGGTTGAACTAACAGGTAGTTATGTAACTGTTTGTAAATCATATATATAGGTTGTAGAAATGGATAAAGACTTGGTTCGGTTTTATTTATGAACCCACATGTGCTCTTGACTAATATAAGTTGTTATTTTGTCTACCATTCCTTGTCTCTTATTTATATCATTATTATATGAATATGTATATGTACCATTGGTAACCTTGCAATCTGATTGATTACAAAATTGGTTCCATTGTCGGTGGTACATGTATCGAATGAAAATGACTATGAACCGATGATATTAGAGCAGGAAATTAAGGATTGGTGGGAGCGTAGAATAACAAACTACTTGCAAAATTATGCTAGAAGAAACAACCTAAATATTGCTCAAGCAAAGGAGAAACTATTCTCTGAAACGCATGAAAAGTTTGTTGAGTCTGTCCCTCATGCACCAAAGAAGCTTCTGGATGAAAAATCTGGCAGGTGAAAAAGAACGCCAGTTACGTCAGAAACTAAAGAGAGGAGGTTGCACAAATTTGTTGGAGTGGTTCGAGAAAAATGCTGATGAATTCAGTGAGGAGCGAGCTATCAAAGAATGAGTCTCTATTGATAACATTAAAGAGAGATTCTATAACTACCTCACCAAACAATTCCTTTTTTCTCTGTCGACACTTTTGTTTAGATTCCTGATCGACAAAGGTGTAGGACACATTGCCAAACCTCGTCCACTGTTTCTAACACCAACAAGAAACACAAACTAGGAGGCCAAGAAAAAAGAGTGGGAGAAATTCATCCAAGAAAGAGAGTGGGAGTAGCTCCTAAACAAATAACGAGTTCCACCCTAGATTTCTAAAAATATTTTGAGTAGGAAATGGGGGGTAGTTGGTCATGTTCTGAATAAAGTAAAGAAATAAACAATCAACTAGTGAAGAAAACACCGTGGCCAATAATGAAAAGTCAGAATAAAAAGGAAAAAATAGAATAGTCACCCACAAAAGAACTCCAGATATACAAAAAATAGAATTAGAAAAGAGGAGAAAGACGCAAGAATAAATTCGAGAGCATGATGTTGTACCCCAGTAAGAAAGAATAATGAGTAGAGTGACGAAACTAGAAGGAAATCCACCAGATTCAGGTCATGACTGAAAAGAAGAGGGCGTTGATGAATATTTGTCACCCATGGAAGAAGACTTATGGATACAGAGGGGTAGAGCTCTCCAAGTAACCATACCTCAAATTATAACTCTGCATTCCCCGTCAAATTTGACTCAGAGTACCCAAGTGGAGAACATGGTTCAAGAAGATCTAGAACTACGAGTTAGCCAAGTAGGTGTATGGAGTTGAATAGATGATGAATGGAATAATGTCGACCATATTTTAATTCATCGACCACGAGAAGGGAATTGGGTTACTTTTCAACCCTATTCATCCAATCGGATTTTTCACCTACTTTACTCAGAACATGGAGGAGCACTCCCCCATCCAATTCTAGCTTCAGATAACTCACCATACCATATTTAAGGATTTACAGAGCCAATTGGAACATAATATTGACGAACAATTACTAATTCAGTGGTTTGATGTTGGACTACTATAGAAAATTCGAATGCATATTCGGCTAGATGACTTCAATACATATGAAGATGCACTTACAAAAGTGTTGCAGATAGAAATGGACGAGGATTATCCTGTAAATCCTGTCGATCAAAGTATTGAGGAACAACTGGAAAGCATGTAAAAATGAATACGCGAAATGAGCCTGAGAGGAAATGATGTCTGGTGAACCAAATGCTCGACGGCTGGTCATACGAAAGATTATTGTCGACAAGACATCTGGTTCGTGCAAATGAAGTGCTTTTACAACATATGCCAGGATCATGACTTACATGAAAGGAAATATTTCTCGTATAACACGAAAAGTGAACAAGCTCATTGGTGCAAAATTTGCGAAGTCAAAAGCCACTTGACAACATAATGTTAGTTAAATTTGAAAAATCTACAAAACTATCAAGCTATTTATCAGACGAATGTTGTCACACAAAATAATAATGCTAATAATAATGAAAGGAATAACAATAACAACCAGAATGATCAAAATAATTACCAAAGGTATGATGGCCGCAGATACAAGCATTAGAACAACAACTACAACCGACATGGAGGATTTCAAGGTCGAGGAAGATAGTTTGGAAATTGAGAAACCAGACCACGTTGAGCCATCCAGTACTATGCATTCCTAAACAAAGGACATCGACATGCAGATTATCCGTACAAGGACCAAACCGACTTGAAATTTTATACAAGTTGTGGAGTAGGTGATCACTCTTTGGAGGATTTCCCTACCATGCTTGAAAAAATAAATAATAAAAAGAACGTTAATGTCTTGTCTAGTGTTCGAAAGTGTGATATTGTTCAAACTAAGAATTTACAAATTGTTACTCAACAAGGAACAAAAATTGGCATGGATAATCCACAAATCAGTAAAATAAAAAGAAAAGAATATTATCATAACCTTGCTGAGCAAAAATGTTTATATAATGACACATTAATAACGTTCCAAGAACTAGCATCACATGAAGAAAATGATGACTCCCGACAGAAGAATACTAACGAACTAATTAAAATAGTAAATAAAGATGAGTCTGTTGCAAAGCTAATAGATTTCATGTACAGTCTTAAAAATACTTATGGTGAAGATAAACAAGATAAAAGTATATGTAGCCTTAACAAAAAAGACAAACATGATGCAGACCCATTAGTCGACCTTGAAATTGAATGCTACTATGCTCGACAAGCTTTTCTCGACTTCATATCGCAGGTAAACATAATGACCAGAGACACATGGGAACAACTTGGTAAACCTCAATTAAATGAGTCTGGCATATATTTAAAATTAATGAATCAAGGACTAACCGAACCCATTGGTGTTTGGAAATTTTTTGACACAAATATTAAAGGCATCTCAATTAAAGTCGACTTCAAAATAATGAACCCCAAGGAAGGATCCAATTCCTTCACTGGTTTAGTAGGCCAACCATGGGGACAAAATATGAAAGCATCTATATCATTAGATAAAGAAAGAACCAAGCTTAAAGGAAATGGGAAGAAATTCATTGTTCCCATTCATCCATCCCAAGGAGAAACTTGGACATAACCCATCGATGAGGATGTCGAAATTCGACAGTTATATCAAATATAGAATAATGAAGATTACACCGAATTGAACACATATGGATAAATCCACCTGGGGATTCCTGATTCGATCCGTTATAACTCAGATGTAGAATTATATGATTGGGAGCTAGAAAATTATGAATTAAAAGCATGATAATGTTGGAATATCCAAGCCATTCCTAAGAGAAAACCAAACAATGTTTTTCTGTCACTACAATCCCTAAACTATTTGAACAGAAAATTAGAGATTATCCATCCCTGACACCAGTAAATAATGAAGCATCAATCCGACCACCACTTAGATATAAAGTATATGAATCAGCATCAATTCATGTTGAACAAGTATCTAAAAACATAGGTGAACAAGGCCAACTCCAAAGCCTGGTCGATACATTTACATGGCAAGTTGCTCGATGGTGGGACACACACTAGTGGAGACTAAAAACCTGGATGACAACTTCAACTTAATTTATTGAATGATTTGGAGGGAAGAAGCTAATAACACAATGAAATATACCAGTCTTCGCACATGGGCAGGACCCTAAGAAACAGATTGACACATCATGTGAAAAAGAATGGAGAAGACTAGGTTATAAGGATGAGTGAGTCTACACTCACTTATTTCCAAACACATTAAATGATTTACCAAATAAATGGTATAAAATGGAAGAAGAAAGAGGAGAAACATTCACATGGAATGAACTAAAATAAAATTTCCTTAAGGACTTCAAATGCTCATCTCAGGATGATCTATTTGTTGAAACATCTAAACAAATAAAAACCTTTTTACAGTCAATTGACAACAATACATCAACAGAAAAATCGACATAACCAACAGAATTCTACGTGTCATAGTATCTGGTTGACCAAAATCCAACATTCGACAAGACTTTCACTATAGACAAAAACCACAATTGGGAGGAGTTTTCAATGGAAAACTGATCATCCCAAAACTTCAAAACCAGTTAAGACAATATTAAAAATCAAAGCAACGGAGGAGGAAGATCCTGAATGATTGACAATGGAAGATTTTTCCACCAGCATTTTCACAGTTCAAAGAAGGTAGTCGACAGATCAATGAACCTAAATCACTAGAATGGATGGATGCAAAATTTAAGATAAAAGAAGTCGATATATCCAATGATGACAAGCCTAAAATTGCAAATATTGGCGACTACTGGAATGACAAACAAACATAAGAAATCGTCTACTTATTAAAAATAATTTCAGGATTTTTTTTTATCGGGACTATAAGGATCTCAAAGGACTAGTCAAAGAAATGGGTGAAATGCAAATTGGCATCAAAGCCGAAGAAAAACCTGTAAAGAAAATACCACGTAAACTTGAGCATAAATATAAGGAAATAGTAAATAAAGAAATCGACAGCATGTTGGTAGCTGGAATCATATACCCTATCGATTAGTTAGAATGGGAAAGTCTAATGGTAGTTCAACCAAAGAGACATGACCCGACATGACTAAGAATCTGCGTCAACTTTCGAGAACTTAACAAAGTAACCATCAAAGACCCATTTTTGACTCCTTTTGCAGATGAAATTCTTAACGAAGTTGCAGGACATGAGTGTTATTCGTTTATAGACGAATTATCAAGATATAATCAAGTACCCATCGCTAAAGAAGACCAAAATAAAACAAAATTTGTATGTGAATTTGAATCATTCGCATATAAATTCATGCCATTTGGACTGAAAAATGCAGCACTTGTTTTCTCCAGAATAGTCATTAAATCATTTTAGGAATATATCTATAAAACAATGGTTGTATATTTTGACGATTGGACAATATATTCTATGTTGAAAAACCACTATAAATGGCTAATAATTATTCTAGAATGATGCCGACAGTTCCAACTATCTCTCACTATCAAAAAGTGTATCTTTACAACCCCAATAGGAATCCTACTGGGACATGTTGTATGCAAGGAAGGCCATTAGAGGGAATTTGGGGTCTAAAATGGGCCTTATAAGAAAATGAGCCAAGAATAAATTATTTTCAGTTGGAATTCAATAACCAATATAATTTCAATAAAATGATTCAACCATAATGGTTGACTTAACATATTTGTCATAAAAAAACTACTTTTTTTGTTCGTATTTTCAGCATATCTCCTTGTATTTTTCAAGTATTTATTATTTTTGGAGTAGTGGGGTCTGTCAAAAGTATATTGTGTTTGTACTCTTTGGATGTAGAATTTAATTCCACATCCAACGAGCCCTCCCACTCGAAATTTGAGTAAGAAAAAAGGGAGATATGTTGAAAATACGAACAAAAATAGTAGGTTTTTTACCTTCTTCCTCCAAAATTAATAAATATTATTTTAACTGTTATTTTATTATTTTCCTTAGCAGGCCCATTTTAGACCTCAAATTTCCTCTAATAATTAAAGTCGACTACGCAAAAATTAAAATTATTCTCGACATAAAACTACCAGTAAATTCTAAACAAGTGAGAGTCTTACTTGGACATACAGGTTATTATAGTAAGTTCATCCGACATTACTCTGAAATCACCTATCCATTAGAATAACTACTAAAACTTAAATAATGAATATGAATGGATTGACGAATGCACCACATCATTCAACATTTTAAAGAAAAAAATAGTCGAAGCACCCATATTACGATTCCCAAATTGGTCGATCAAGTTTCATGTACATATCGATGCATCCAAGATAGCAATAAGAGAAATCTTAACACAATCTGGTGATGATGGAAGGGACCATCCAAAAACATACATTAGTAGAAAATTAAATAAAGCTGAACATAATTATTCGACAACATAAAGAGAAGCACTCAAAATAGTATTCGCACTTCAAAAATACCGACATTACTTACTCTGTAATTCGTTTATGTTTTATACAGACCACCAGGAATTAAAATATTTAGTAAATAAGTTGTTACATCATAGAATAATTTGTCGATGGTTGTTATTATTTCAAGAATTTGATTTTGAAGTCATAGTTCGACCAAGCAAAACAAATGTTGGACCTGACCACTTGTCAAGAATCAACACAGGGGAAGAACCAACCGGAATCAAAGACGACTTACAAGATGCACATCTATTTCAAATTGAAGTTGTATCTTTTGAATTAGTAGAAATTGCTCAATTCCTAGAGGAAGGACAAGTGATAGAATGGATGAGTGATAAAAAGAAAAATATCCCAACGATGAAAGTTGCACCCTACACTATAGAAAATAGATTCCTCTATAAACTAGGATTAGAGGATGTGTTCTTGACCACGAAAGAGAGAATATAATCCCCAAAGCACACTATGGTCCAGCCAGAGGACATATTTAGGTAGACACAACAACTAGAAAAATCCAAAAGTTGGGACTATGGTGGCCGACATTACACTGGGATTGTCGAGAATTTGTGATCAAATGTTACCAATGCCAACAACTAGGTCGACCTTTACCAAGTACTGAAATTCCTTTATTATCGGTAAACCCAAGCTTAAGATTTGAAATTTGGGTGATTGATTTCATAGGACCATTTTTGATACCAGATAGACGAACATGAGCACGATATATCATCACAACAATCGATTACGTTACTAAGTGGGAAGAAACAGAGCTAGTCAAAACTTGCTCAAGTGATATAGCCACAAAATTTATATATGAGAATATCGTCACTAAATATGGATATCCATTGACCTTGATCAATGATCAGGGGTCAAATTTTGTAAACAAAACAATCACAGCTTTGACAAAACAATTCATGATCAAACATCGGAAGAGTACAACATATCATCCCCAATCTAATGATGCAATTGAAGACTTTAACAAAACATTAACAAGAGGATTAACAAAAATATGTAACACTGACAAAGACTATTGGTACAACAAAATACCTTCTTTTTTATGGGCATGCAGAACAACATACAAATGTTAGGCAAGTTAGACACCATTTTGACTTGTCTATGGACATGAAGCAGTCATACCTTTACACTTTTGACAATAGACTCATCTAATCATCGACATATTACAAATCGATGTTGAGAATGCTAGAAAATAAATATTAACGCAACTATCTAAACTAGAAGAACACTGACTAATTGCAATACAACACCAAGAAATCCAAAAACAATACCGAAAATCTTAGTATGATTGAAATATCAAAAGTAAAAACCTATTGGTTGGAGACCTTGCATTACTATACAATAGTTGAGTAAAGGTAATCCTAAGAAACTACACACCAAATGGATGGGTCCATACATTGTCGAAGAAATCAATGCTAACAAATCAGTCTGACTAAAAACACTACAAGGGAGTGTATTTCGGAAGTTAGTTAATGGTGCCCGACTAAAGCAGCACAAAGCCTAAAAAATAACGGTTGTATAACTATAAACAATTTGAAAAAGAAAAAACTATAATACCCTAAAACAAACACAAGAAACAAATACTACGAAAAATAACCAGTATGACAGGAACTTGGATCAGTTCTGAGGAAGGAAGTAGTAAAACACAGTTTGGGAGATATAACCATATGCATAACAGGCATGAGGAATTTCGACTACTTTGACATTACCGACATCATCGCAATCCATATATCCACCGACATAAATAAGGGCTAATGGTCCAATCAAGTCATGATGAACACCAACATTTGGAGCACAAAATTCGGCATGCCCCAAGAGAATCACCGACAACTTGACCTTTAGATTCAAATACGTCATTAATATTTCCATTAATACTGCCAACCACTACGTATTCTCCTGTTCCAAATAATTTCTCTATAAATAGCACACTAGAAGAAACTTAAACTTCATTTTGCAAAGAGCTTGAACACCAGAGAACAATTTAACCCCTATTGAGCTAGAGCATCTGACTGACATAATGGACCCAAAAAATTCGACTACAAATACTAGATTCGTCACAACGAAGCTTAAATAGTTGGTAAAATCCAGCACACCACTATAGAGCTGACTACACAACATTCGCAATGCCAAAGTTTTTGAACCATAATGGAAAAGGGTCTGGAAGGAAATAAAGGAATGGGCAACTGAAAAATATGAAAAATGGAGAGAGGAAGCGCAAAGATTAATTGCTAGCACAATTCTCGGCTACATGAATGCATCGATAATGGATAGTTTCGCCAGAACAAAGGAAATAATTGCACTATTCATTATTAGCAGGTATCATAATGGAAAATTCTATTTCGACACACTTGTTAAATTAAACCTGGGCCTTATTGAAGAGATAATAGGTACATCAGCAAGTAAGAACTTAAGAGGGATGAAGTAAGTCAAATAATCTATTGCACACCAAATATAGCTTCCAAAATTATCTCTATGGATTTAACAAGCACGCGAAGAGGTTTCAACCTCAAGCTCGACATGCTCAACGCAGTTAAAAATGTGTTGACAAAAGGGAAAACTTATCGTTGGGATGAACACTTAGCCAAGATAGTTAAGCACATATACATCAAATGCTAAGAGGAGGGCACTCAGATTAAGTACCCCCTGTTGATAATATGGATATCCATGTACCATCTTTGTCTAGTCGAAGGAAAGGATTTTACTGTACCAAATCGGTCGACCATGTGGAACTTCAAGTCATTTGATCCAAATGGTTGTCGAATGGGAGAAGAAATGATGAAAATATGGCTCAACACATGGTTTCAAGCACTAAAACTCAAAACTGCATGTTGGCGAGTACCTTAGAATTTTCGTCGGAGTTTACCACCAATAACACACATCCAACTCAAGTTGGACCACACGTCCATCTGGTATCTATAGGGTTTTGGGGGTGCCTCCAAGGAACTCAACTTTTACCCTTCGGTTGAGGAAATCTTCAATGACCTCAGTCAACAATCCAATACCAAATTGGATATATCCCCTATAGCACGAAGAAGCGATCAACCAATGGTCAAACCCTTAGCTGGTGATGAAAAATAAGAGGATTATGAAGGTCAACTACATATAAGCACCTTAAATATTGACCACAACATTAATAGTGACATCAACCCATTGGGGGTCACACTAACAACTTCACAACAACCATAGGAGGAAGAATATCCAATTTATGAAAGTACCCAATCCGATACTCTTCCTACAGAATATGCACTAACTAAAGAAGATATATGCCGAATAACCGATGAATTATTTAAATCTCGATAGAAAAGGAAGAGCACAGTAAAAGGAAAGGGGAAACGCAAAGTCATCATTCAAGAACCAACTGAAGATGACGATGATGAATTATTTGATAGTGTGACCCAGATATTGGAGGATGCCACCAAAAACAAATTCCCAGTTGATGAACAATTTCTCAATTTTATCACATAGGAGGAGCAACGAACAAACAAACCATCCACAAGCCAAAAGAAAGTTAATTTCATTACACCACCATATGTTAACCTCACTCACACCCCACCACCCCAATCCTCGACCCTGGTTATTGAAGAAGTCATAACGACTTCGACAACCACTACACCATTTTCCCTCACACATCCATACTTGTAGACAATATCATCAACACTTCGATCCCATATTCAAACTGACAATGAACTCTAAGATTTTATAAACCAATTACCATCTCTTCTTGCTGATTTGAAAAGGATGTCATTCAAAATGTCGGTTCTAGCTGTGGAAGATTCGCAACCCAATTTAACTACACCTGAAAGTGCTAAACCCCCACATTCGTCCATTCCACAAACACAAATCGTTGGGTATAATGAAACCACCATTCAAAAAAATACTGACTTATCCAGCAACATTATAGAACAACAAACGTCTTCATTCATACCTCGATCGATCGAACCTCCCATTGCCGATACAAATGTTGAACCTATTGAGTCTGTTGATCCCATAATTCCATTGACCTTCAACCAACCACTTCCATATGAAGAAGTAAGTCTACTCGTCGACTTACATTCCTCACCTATCTCACCTTTTCCACCATCACCACAAATCACCAATCTCATCGAGTCTCCCGACACTATCCAGACTACCCATTTTAGTCATGTTATCACCCCATTTATCGCACAAATCTAGGAAGCAGCAACAGAAAGCCCAATAGAACAAGTCCAAGGAATAGACACACGGAACATAGAACAAGAATGAAGAAAATGAAAATCAAGGAGAGACAAGAAAAAGAAATAAAAAGAACAACGAAGACATGTACAACAATATCAACAACAAAAATCCTCATTAGTACATCTAGCTCAACTCAGTTCAACATTTACAATCAACACTCAAAAGACAAAGATGAAGAATTGGCTCATTGATAGATGCTATTAATAGGGAATACAAACATAGAAGAGTGAGAAAAAAAGGAACAAACTAAGAAGCTGGAAGCATAACATAAGGAATTTTTAACCAAATGTGAAAACTTAGCACGACAGTTTGTCACAATTCTAGCAGGGGTTGACTCAGATAGACCACTCGACAAAGCGTGTCAAATTTTTGAAAATGTCATGTCGAGTTTCCAAGAACAGTTAAAAGAAATACGACATGATTAGGAAGAGGAAACAACTATGCTACTCCGAAATCAATTTACAATATTCACTACAACCCACAAATTGTTGATCCAATACGTTGCATAGTCTTATGTCACAACTGATGTCCTGTGAAACTGGTATACTTACTATGGTCGGGTATTTGAGAAAATGCAAAAGACGTGTGAACTCATTAGTTCATTGCAGTACCTCCGACCAATTTCCAGTGAAGCAATGGAACAGACCATTGAAAATCAACTTGTCCTATAGAATCAGAAACTTGAAAAATTGGAGCAACAAGAACATCAATGGATTAGTCAAGCTCGGTCTAGTCTAGCCAGTATCAACAAGATTAGGCTGCAGCTGCAACACCTGCTTTCCACTGTTGAAGAAAATACAAAAATCTTGGGAACCGACATGATCAATCTTTTGAACATAGATATGCATAAGAAAATGGAAAACTTGTCGATCCTTACAATTCTAACCATCGGCATACAAACTTCCCTTCATGCTTGGGAAGAGTTTCATCATCAGCTATCAGTGTCTGTAGAAGCTATTATAGAAGATTGTGTTCAACTATAACCATTCACTAGTCAATATAGTCCAGAATGAAGGGACAAACAATATCATAACTATTCAGATAGAAAAACGGCCATCTCCCCATTGCTTCGAGACGAAGAAAGATTTTGGGGTGGGGGAGATGTTGGAGAATCCTAAGTTGGTTAGCCGACTAGGTCCTTCAGTTGACTAAAGTGTAAACATGTTGATCTTATAGGTTGTGTCAGTTGGTTGAACCGACAGGTACTTATGTAACTATTTGTAAATCATATATATAGGATGTAGAGCCGAATAAAGACTTGGTTCGGTTTTATGTATGAACCCACATGTGTTCTTGACTAATATAAGTTGTTATTATGTCTACCATTCCTTGTCTCTTGTCTATATCATTGTTAAATGAATCTGTATATGTATCATTGGTAACCTTGCAATCTGATTGATTACAACAGTATCAGAACTAACATGTGGTTTTAAAAAACAGTTTTCTTAAAAGGAGAAAAAAGTATAAAAGATTCATGAAAAAAAAGTAAAAAGAAAAGATGTTAAAAAGAAAAACAAGAAAGAAAGAATTTGAAAAAAAAGGAAAAAAAAGAAGAAGTAAAACTGCACGTGGTTTATAAAAACACATGTGGTTTTTCCAAAGTGTGAGACATCATAAAAATTTCATTATTTTTAATAATAAAAAACATTAATATTAAATATTATTATTAATAAACTTATTATTAAAAATACAAATAATTGTTAAATATAACAAATGTGAATTATTATATTTAAATTGAGTTGTGACATGCAAAAATTCCATCTTGCACAAGAAGTATGTTTGAAATGAAGGATCGACTGGACAAATTGGAAAAAGATCAAGCTCGATATTCCAAAAATATTGAAGGTTTAAACTCCATATTTGATCAATTTTAAGCAGAATTAAGAGGAGGAAAAGAAGAGCTATCATTACACGTGCAATATGAAGTTCCTGGAGTCGTCTCATGGGAAATGAGGAAGAAAGAGATGAAATGAAAACATACTTCAAAGAAGGGCTAGACAAAATCATGCAGTTCTTCAAATATAGAGATGCCTATAAAAATGTTGATTTTCCAAAGGGAGACCACGCATGTTGCAATTCAGCCGAAACCAATAATCATCAATCAAATTCCTTCAAAGTGGAAATTGCAGAAGACCATAGAGATTACAATCATCAGAAATCATACTAGGATGCATTTAAATCAATGGGGGGATACCCAATGAAACCCAAATTGGAATTATCCAAATTCGATTGCGAGACAAAACAAAGTGTCACATGGATCAATAAAGCGAAGGAATTATTTTACATTCACAAAATTTTATTTGATGATGAAAAGGTTAAATATGCCTCGATGCAGCTCAAAGGTTGAGCATATAATTGGTGCATGTGGTGGAAGAAAATGACAAACGTATGTGCTTGTAGGTGGGACACATTCAAATTTTTTTTTCCAAAATCTTTGAAGATGTGACAAAGAAATACTTTTCCACCAAAATCACTAGATTGCAGCAAAATGGCAAGTCTAAGAATACACCTCGGAATGGGAAGCCTTAGGGACATGAGTACTAGGATTAACATATGGTAAATGTATCCAGCCATATGTCTCTATTCTTACTGCTAGCCAAAAGGAGTGGCCAGGGGAAATGTAGTGCCCAACGTTAGAGGAACCTGAAAATACCACTTGCAGTTGATTGTAGAGAAGAGTTATAATTGCATAATGTATCCAACTTGGATAAGGTTAGGTGCAAAGCAAAAATTATTGAGGAGAAGTTTAAAAGATCAAGACAAGGGAACCTTGTCAAGGGATATGTGCGACAATAAGAGACCCAATGTAGATATTGTGAATATATATGGTCACCTAGTCATTAGTGCAACAAATCTCAACCATATGGTTATGAAGTTGAAAAGGGTTCAAAAACATCGGCTAGTTGCTCCGATAATGACAGGAAAAAAAAGAAGAATACTTGCCATCGATGCAGAGATGGTTGGATCTGAGGCCATAAGTGCAAAACCAATCACACATTACATTAAAAAATCATAATGGAAAAGAAGTACATGTATCAAGAGAGGAAGATATATCCAATTCTAATGTAGAAACAAGATCATCTGAAGTATCGGCTGCAACAGTTACATGTATTCAACAAGCTTGTAAGAAATAATATTTTGAGACACCCAAGATAGATCATAACCAACATAAGGAAAGACAATCACTCGGATAGATATATCCCAATCTTTTGTTCCAATTGGGATTAACTAGCCCTAGAGTGATTTACTTTAGCGTATGACTATATGACCTGGGGTAATACATATGATCATAGGTTTGAAACAATTCTTATGAGTATGATATGCTATAGATGATTAATTAATGAAACACATATGGACCATTCATGATTAATCAAATATAAATTAGATGAGCACAGAGGTAGAGAGAGAATTCGAATTGCCCATGTATGTCTCCAAGTGAACTCGAATTAATAAGACATTAGTTGAGTCTTAGTTGTGATAAACAAAGTTCAGTTAACTAAGTAATCAACTCCTTAATTTATGCAAATGGTTGTTGTAGATGACACTGATGGAAAAGCATCAGTTTTTTTCATTTACATTCAATTTTGTTCAGTTACATTCAGTTCTATTCAGTTACATGCAATTCCATTCAGTTCGGTTGAATTCAAATCAGTTAACAACTCAATTAGAGGCAGTTAAGCTCAGTGAATTAATGATGGACGCATATCTTTAGTGTGGGAGATAATTATGAAGTTCCAACTTGGCACCAAGTTTGTGGGGGTGTAAGGTTGAAGATGAAACAATGTTCTGAGTGGTATCAAGTTACTGAAGCATGCATATATTCACTACCTTCTTTGTATGAATGAATTTGGATTGTTATTAAAGTGCTATGCACTTGGCAAGACCAATACAGTGTTCCATTTTAACTCTCCTCTCTTGTTCTCTCTGATCAAGCAATCTTCCATTGTGTTGTAATCATTCTCTACCAATTATCAATCATACTCTAAGATTGTTTGCTTGGTCTTTGGATTGTTGATGGGATCTATCTACACTGTAATTATGGATTAAAGTTTTAAAGTTCAACTATCTTCATATTTTCTCAAACACTAACATGGTATCAGAGCAAGGGTGTGCAAGAGCTCAGTTTTTTGAAAACACTTTCAGCCTCCGTAGATCTTGAAGCATTGAGAAAGATCTTGAAGCAATGGAATCAATATCCATCTGACCATAAGATTCACTTGAAGGAACATCTAACTTCAACACATGGAAGGAGAGGGTGATCAATATCCTTGAAGAGAATGATCTTGATTCGTTTGTGAACTCCATGATCGAAGAGACTACTGCAAATGCAGGAAGAAAAAATTATAAAAAGAATAAATATAAGGTAAAGAGGATCATATATGAATCTGTGAAGGACAACCTCATGTTATTGATCACACCATTAAATATGGAAAATGAGTGTTTCGACACACTCACAAATATTTAAAAGAAGAAGCCCCTACTCAAAAGAGGGGTTTGAAGAACAAGTTGCACAACATGAAAATGGAGAAGAATGAGACCGCAGCATCATTCTTCAAATATTTCACAAGTGAAGGATCAACTAGTAAGCATCAGTGTGGAGATGGATGGGGATGATATTTTACAAACCACCATCAACGAACTCCCCTCCTCATGGGAGACCTTTCTTGCTGCGGTAAATGGAAGAGAATAGTAGCCCAATTTCGAAAGACTTTTGCATGATTGAATCCAAGAAGAAGGGCACATCTAGAACAAGATGGTGAGCACTAAGGAGGAGAATCTTTCCCTCATAGCAAGAATCAAGAAAGAGTGAAAACCCTTTTCTTCCAATAATTATTTATGTGCAAAGAAGAAAGAGATCCATAAACCTTTTGACAAATCAAATCTCCTATGTTTTTATTGTCAAAATATTGGACACTGCATACATGATTGTCGTGCGAGAAAAAAAGAAGAAGGAAGAGTTCATGCATCCACCGCCATAGAAGGAGGTGAACCTTCTCAAGAGAAATCATCCAAGGAAGAGGATGATCGAAAGGAATATTTCCTTTAGTGAAGAAGAGAAGTCGCTCTTGGTTTCATGGGATCCTTATTCCCATGTAGAGACACACTTTCTAGTTCATGCATTAAGTTTTCTTTTTGCAGTGTTTAAAGTTGCAGTTAAAAAAGAATGACTCCACCTATATCCGCAAGGGCGTGGATATCAAGAGGGATCCCACACAAACAATAAAGATGAGTACCTTACATTTTTATATGCTTTTATAAATTAGATCTAATTTTTTTTTATTATGTTTCATGACATTACAGAAATTTTGAGGTCTAAAATGGGCCTTTTAAGTAAAATTGTACCATTAAAATTCACTTTATAAGAACCAATAGGATTCAAGATGATGATGTCAACCATGGGGTAAAATTTGTAAAATAAATGGAGGGAAAAATAAAAATAAAATTTTTTTTCTTATTGTATTGTTGACATATCTCCTCATCAGTTCACCCAAATTTCGAGTTTTGGGACTCATTGGATGCGAAATTTAATTCTGCATCCAACCCATACCCACACTGCATACTTACGTATTTTTTTATTGAAATTTTCATTTTTGGGTGCCGTGGGTAGATCAAAAGTTTGCATTGTGGGTATGGGTTGGATGTGTAATTAAATTATGCTTCCAACGCATCCCCAAACTCGAAATTTGGGTGAATCGATAAGGAGATATGTCAAAAATATGATAAAAAATAGTGTTTTTATTTTTCTCCTCCAAAATTTAGAAATTTATTTTATTATTATAACTCTTATTTTATTATTTCCCTTATGAAGCCCATTTTAGACTTCAAAACTCCCCTAATTTTTTCATATAGATCTGTATTCGTGGACTTGAAATTGTATTTAGCATATACATTATTTTTCTATCTTTATTGACATGTTATTGATCTCATGAGTCCATATGTTGCGAGATGATATAGTAATGATATAAGACTTATGTAGGAATGATATATACTAATATAGTACTGATATAAGGATGAAAAATCCTTCATAAGACATTAGATTTAGGGTTGCATGATTGCTTCATAAGCCGTGAACATAAGACTACATGATTGGCTAGATAGAGGGCTACATGCTTCCTCACGAGATATGAACATGGGGATGTATATTTATTTCATAAAATGAATTCTTTGGACTGATATAGGGATGCATATTAGTACATAATATTAGAATGGGTTATGATAAACCAGTTGGTCAATATATGTACATAACTATGTAAATATTTATCAGTATATTGAGAGTATTGCATGTGAATAAAATTCATGAATATGAAATGGTTTTAACCATCAGAATAATTTGTATTGTAGGGAAAATTAATATGTCCTTACCTACAAGTAAAGAAGGACATGAATGTGGATTCATTCAAATGGTTGAGCATGAAAGAGAACAATTCAGGAGGTTCCTATGCCTCTTGGAAAGAAGACATAATAAATGGCTTAATTCTATTATTATAGATGTGAAGACTCATGAAGATATGCTATCTTATTTAAATTCATGTGTCAAAGAAAAGCTTAAGATATAGATGATAATAAGTCTACATGATGGAAGACCCAGATTATGATTCTCACATTTACATGGTGAGAGGGAGTTTCTATTCTCGCTAGCTCCTCAAGAACTAGTTAACTAGTTGATGTACCTCCTGTAAAAGGGAGACCTACATGATGCTCATAATTAAGAAGGAAGCTCAGAAAAGTATTCAAGAATCTTGTTGTGATTCTTATGATTAGAGGTGTGGAAGTCACCAGATAAGATTTTCCTTAGTTAATTAAAATGTGCAGCAGAGATACTGAAGAGTTTCGGGATGATGTATTAAAAGTCTATGGCCATATATATGAATAGAAATCTAAAGTTTTGATCAGATTTGGAAAGATCTCAAAATTTAGTTTGACATGAACCTGGTTAGTCATAGGTCCCAGGATCAGTTATATGCTTTATAGTCTGTACATAGCATGTGTTGTAGTACCTACTTGGTACAAGTGTATGTGGACTCATATATGTCTTGGTCAATGAAATAGAGTTTCAAATATATATGAAATATGACTAGTATAGTGATTGAGAAAAATATCACATGTGTTGCACTAGATAGAGCATTTTGAAAAGAAGTAAATCTTTATGAGATTTCTAGTCAGTTATATCTAAGACCTGATACATATCCATAGATTAGCAACATTGATAGAATTCTTACTAAGTCTCTATCTGGGACTAGCTTGGTATAGTACATAAGAAATCCTCTAGTTGAAGAGGGAGTAGTGATGTGTCTTCACAGGAATTAGCAGAGAAAGTCCCCATCAGTTAGTTATTGTACATGATTGAGGAAGCAAAGGGTTGTGATACCTTGTAGAGAGAATCCACATGAGCAGAGACATGGTCAATGTCTCAGAGACTAGTGATACTAAAACAGAGTTATAGTCTGGACTGACAGAGAATAGTTAAACTTGTTGGAGAGGTAGTTGGGGTGTTATAGTATAAAGAGAAGGATCACTGAGAAAGTGATCATGACTTGAATAACATCACAGAGAACTTCTCCAGATAGCAGAAGATTCAACAAGTCAGCAAAGGTTGAAAAGTGAAAGAAAATATAAGACTGTCTTTGTGAATGTTATTACACATTTGTTGTATAATGTTATATGTGATGTATTTAAAATCCATGGTTTCTAGTGTAACTTTATTCTGGATTGGATCCAGATGATGCTACTATGTGTAAGTAGCTGCTTGGTCTTTGAGCAGACCTATTGTATTTTATGTTTACTACTAAGCATATGTTTGAGTACCTTTGAGGTACATTAGAATAGGCTCTTTGTTACATGGCAGACCTATTATATAATTGTGCTATCCATCTATTGTTAGCCTTAGATAAGTGATGTAATTGGTGGCTAGTACTACAAACATTAAGTGTATTATGGCTAGTACTACAGAAGCAAGATGTATGTCAGATAGTACTACAGAAGCAAAATGTGTTTTGTGGATAGTACTACATACTGAGGAGTAGTGTATCTTGGAAGCTACCTACTGGGGTGAAATATTTGATCCTATAGTCATTAGGTGTTAATAGTCAAGCTTTGTGGAAAACCTATACGTGTGTTATGATAAAAACACATTAAGATGAAGTTTTACTTCATTGAAGTCAAGGTCATGTAAAATGAATTCCAGTAAATAGATACTAATGAGAAGATTGCAAATTTGTGACAAGCCTCTATCTGTGAAGAAGTTCTAACACTTCTAAGATAAGATTGGTGTGGAAGGAAATTCCTGGTATGGGAGAGAATGTCTCCCATGTTGACAAGGAGTGTCGAGAGTACAACTTTAGGTTTCATTCCCATGAGACTTGTGTTGTATCAAGTCTGAAATCTATGTCATATTAGGTTCATATCTTGTCCATGGAACTTATGTCATATTAATTTCACTAACATATGCTCTATTAAGTTAAAGAGCTTATGCTGTATTAAGATAGGACCTTGTCCTCTTTGGGAGATATGCTTGTACTAGGATCTTGTGTTCTATTAAGTCTCGAGGATATACTATGTGATGTGTGGATAGTCATGGTAACCAATTTATACAAGTTTCCTTTAGGGATTAGCTACCCCTAGAGTAATTTACTTTAGCATATGACTATATGACCCGAGGTAATACATATGATCATAGTTTAGAAACAATTATTATGAGTATGATATGATATAGATGATTAATTAATGAAACACATGTGGACCATGCATGTTTAATTAAATATAAATGAGATGAGCGCAGAGATAGAGAGAGAAATCAAATTACCCATGTATGCCTCCAAGTGAACTCGAATTAATAAGACATCAGTCGAGTCTTAGCTTTGATAATAAAAGTTCAGTTAATTAACGAATCAACTCCTTTATTTATGCAAATGGTTGTTGAAGATGACATTGATGAAAAATCATTAGTTCTATTCAGTTACATTTAGTTCTCTTCAGTTACATTAAGTTTTGTTCAGTTACATTTCGTTCTATTCAGTTACATGCAGCTCCATTTAGTTCAATTTAGTTCAAATCACTTAACAACTCAGTTAGAGGTAGTTAAAATCAATGAATTAATGGAGGGAGCATATCTTCAATGTGGGATATAATTATGAAGTGCCAACTTTGCACCAAGTCTGTAGGGGCGCAAGGTTGATGATGAAAATGTGTTCTCAGTGTTAACAAGTTACTTACACATGCAACTATTCACTACCTTCTTTGTATGATTGAATTTGTCTTGTTATTAAAGTGATATGCACTTGGAATCCCACAGTAGTGTTCCATTTGATCTCTCCTCTCTTGTGCTCTCTGATAAAGCAATATTCTATTATGTTGTAATAATCCTTTGTCGATTATCAATCATACTCTAAGATTGTTTGCTGGGTTTTTTATCCTCTGAATCAGTCAAGGATTTTCCCAGGGTACATCATGTGTTATATGGTTTAATTTATTTATGTGTTTGTATTATTGATGAGATCTATCTGCACTTTAATTGTGGATTAAAGTTTTAAAGTTAATTTATCTTCATATTTTCTCAAACACTAACAATTTGCTTGTCACTTTGCAAATTTCAGGCGTTCATCTTAGAAAAGAGAAATTTGTTTTTTATTTATAACCTAATCCACATGGGTATTCTCCTATTTGGATATCCTAATATTCTATCATTTATCCAAGATATTTGGTCAACAGTTTGGTCAAATATGCAAAAAATTATTATACGTGATTATTTTAGAGGATAACTTCCATCACATTTCTAAGCAATTTTGGACAAATTTAAAAAATATAAAACATGTTTTTTTCCAGAATGAGGAAAATTGAGTACCATGTAGGAAGTTTTCCAAAATAAGCAATGGTTGAAGATTCACGGGTGGATAATTAAAGGGAATTTTTCTAGATTTCACAAATTTTAGTTTCCAGAAAAACACCCAGTTAATGGAGTAGCCACCTCGTTAATTCGACTTTGGGATTAAATATACCCTCCTCCTTGATTATTTGAGCCAACATAATAAGGATAGATGAGTTGGTTTTATATACACCTATAAAGGGATCATGAGCTGGTTGTGGATCCACTTGTTGTGGGATAATCTCTATACATGTAACCTCTTCTCCTCTTATGAAATTTGTGTATGAATATGAGAAATGAGTTCTCTAAAAGATGGGTTGAGAGGCATAGTACCGAAAATCTATCAAAATATATGGGATTTGGGTGAAAGACTTATTGTAATGTTATATTATTAGTGCTTCATGAGATCTTGTTATCATCTTGTAATTTTCTTTGATATTCAATTGTTTTTCTCTTCTTACTTGAATGAAATAGAATTTTTAAGCTTCAACTATTGTTCATGAGTTGTAGAATAGTATGCGGTGAAGCTTCATTATGTTTTCCTATAATTCATGTGTATGTTCAGTCCCTTATTCATTTCCAGAAAGCTTTTCTACTAACTTAATATGTAGTCTTATGAAAAGATAGAGTTGATTAAGCTTAGTTCACCTTTTTTTCCATATTTGTCTCCTTTATTCTTCTACTTTCACAACATCAGTCAAGTTTGTCTAATAACCAACTTAATTTCCTTTGATCCATAAAATGTTGTAATAGGTTCAAACCCTCTCCCAATCCTTAAAATTGATTCAAAGTATCTCTTAGCCACCAATACACAAATCCATTATCAATTTTCTCTTCAAAATGTTCTTGTCATAGGTTATATTGTAACCTAGAACCATCACAAGTGCTAAAATATTTTGGTGCCATTGTTGGGGAGTGGAGAGATGAAGTTATATTTCCTTCATAATTTGACAAAGATCAACTCTATTTCTTGATGGTGAAAAATAATTAGACAAAGGAGATTGGATTCTACATCATTCACCTTGCGACTCCTTGATTGGAGATTCCATTGGTGAGTCCATAGTTTCATAATGTCAAGAGCATTTACTATTGTTTTAGCTCAAATATTTGCTCGTTTTAATTTTTTAGTTGTGCATGGATTTCCAAAGGTTGTTCTTGACATATAAGAATGTGGAGGTTATCTTCCTATATTTAGAGAAGGTAAGAATGACAATCTTGGAGAACACTTGTTAGAATTTCATGAACTTATGCATCAACTAGGTATTATGCATGAATATGTCCTCATGAAAATGTTCATGTTTTCCCTAGAAGAAGATGTTTGTGAATGGTACATATATTTTAATCCTCCTATCATTTCCTATTTAAATGAGTTTTGTACAACATTTCATAATCATTGTAAGAGATATTTTTCTGATGAGTTTCTTTTTTAGCATCGTTGTGAGGAATTAGAATAATATATTCATCATACAGTAGGTGATTCTTCCAGTAGTATGAATGAAAGATAATTTTTTGATGAAGAAGTGAAAGATGAATCAATCACACAAGAATTTGTTTTCTAGTTCTTCTATCCAAGAGAAAGATTTTCACTGTGATTTTGATTATAAAGCTGGCAATAGCAAGGTTGTGGATAAATTTGATATTATTTTAGATGTTTATAATAGTTTTTCCATGATGAAATTGTTGTTTCAAGTTTTTATGAAGATCAAGATGTTCATATGCAATGAGTCTTTCAAGAATATCATGAAGGGTGTCATAACGCGAAGGTTTCTGAATTTGAATATTCAGGCATTTAAAAATATCATCCTATATATGATGAGTACGAGGAGAATTTGAATAAGAAAATAGATTTCACATCAGCCCACTTGTTTCCTCAGTCATTTTTTCAAGAAGGAGTTTGTCAAAATTTTATTCTTGAAGTTGCATATAATGGATTTTTGAATGCTAAATCTATATTTGACGAATATGAAGATTTTGAATGTAATATGCATGAAAATATTTTTAATCATTTTCAAGGGAATTTTTTTTAAGGAGATCAGAATAATTAACAAATTTCAATATTTTTGTGTTTGAAAGTCTACAATGATCCACCAATTTTTGATGAATGCAAAGAGAATGACAAATTACAACAAAAATTTGCAATATTCTCTTTTACCAAACAGTATTCATTTGTAGCAGCTTCATGAAAGCAGTAAGATAATATATGATATCTATGTCTCAAAGTTTTAGGAGAGTGATGAAGGACACCTCTTGAAAAACTTGTATGAAGAAATATCTCTAGGTAGTATTCATACAATTGCAATTGAAGAGGAAATTTTTGTTCTAGAATTATAGCTAAAGAGGTATCTATTGTAGATTCTATTATTGATCATGATCAAGATAGAGAGTTAGATGAACATGATGAGGATATTGAATATTTTGTTGAGCATACTGCATTTATTCCTTTTGTAGTTGATGAAAAATTTCAAGTATCTACAGAAACTGGAGAAAGTATATCGCTTCCATCTGATTTTTATAATAATATTGCTACTTTGAAAAGCGTTGAAGAATTTTCTACCCAAGAAGAATATCAATAGGTTCAAGAGGATTTTGTTTCCCTTTATTTTTATGAAGCATATGGTATTCATGAGTTAAGAAGAACAAAAGAAGCACGATTATATCAATGAAGCAATGAAAGTATAGTAATCAAAGAGTGTTTTCATTCAGCTAGGACAAAAGGAAATGGTATTGACTGAATACCAAGTTGAAAAGAATCGATGTCTTTTAAATTAGATGGAATTTTGTCATTTTCTTCAATATCCACTGAGATATTGAATGGAGACATATTTTTCAAAGATCCCAAATGTTGCAAATTTCAACATACTATCAATATGCAACTATGTGTAATATTCTCATGAAAATTTTGTTGCAAAGTCATATTCTTTTTGTGCTTTCCCACATAGTTGCAAATAGGGAATTCATTTCATCAGTAAAATTGTTACGTGGATTCATTGGAAATTTTCTTATACATGATCACTAAAGATCCATATGTTTAGAGTAGGAAGTAATGTACATTAATAAGCTCACATTTTGATTATTTGGTGTGTAATAGATTAGATGAATAATGACTACATAGCTAAATGGAGAAAAGTACTGGTGCAAAGTAGATTCGTTTTCAATTTGATTTTAGTTCGTGGTTGGTTTCAATTGTAAGTAATGAGTAGGGATGGTTTCACGACAACAAGAGCATGTTACATGTTTTAGGGAAATTAAGGATTGGTAGAAGGCACTTTGGTCTACAATTTTGAGTGTTTTGCAAGAAATCACTATCCTCTATGGAGCCATATGTTAGCACCAAAATTTTCTATGTCAAAATTTTCCACCTTTTTCCAATCCTATGCAGATTTATTAGGTATCCCATAGTTTCAACTTTAAAACCTTTGTAAAATATGCCATATGTTTTTTTACGCTATTAAGTCGAACTTGTCTATTTGTCATTTGTTTTCACTCAATAAGTTGTTAGCATTATAGGAATCCATGACTTGTTTGAAATAAGGGTGGATTTCATGAGTTACAACCATGTCAAGGGTCAACATGTTGCAAGTAATATTTGTCTTCTAGTAGTCGAGTTGCAGCTCCAAATAATATTGTCGTTGCTAATTATTTTTGCATATGTTAGAAAACTTATTATATATTAAAAAGGACTCACTATCAATAGTGGTGTAAGCTCTCTCCTTGTAACCTCTTCTCCTCATATGAAATTTGTGTATAAATATGACACATGGGTTCTCTGAAAGGGGGGTTTATAGGGAGAGTACTAAAACTCTGTCAAAATATATGGGATTTTGGTGAAAGATTGATTATAATGTTATATTACCAAGGATTCAAGAGATTTTGTTATCAACCTATAATTTTCTCTATTATCCATCTGTTTTTGTCTTCTTACTCAATGAAATGCTAACTTTGAGCTTCAATTATTGTTCATGAGTTGTATATTATTATGAGGTGAAGATTAATTGTGTTTTCTTATAATTCATGTATTTATTCAATTGTCCCTTATTCACTTCCAGAAATATTTTATGCTCGATGAATATGCAGTCTTATGAAAAGACAGAGTTGATCTAGCTTAGGTCACCTTTGTTTTTCATATTTGTCTCCTTTATTCTTATACTTTCACTACAAAATTTCATCATGTCTGATAACCAAGTTAATTTCCTATGATCCATACATTGTTGTAATATGTTCAAACCCTTTCCCAATCCTTAAAACAGAGTCAAAGTATATTTGAGCCACCAGCACACAAATGCATTATCAATTTTGTCTTCAAGATATGCTTGGAATAGGTTCTATGTCAGCCTATAACCATCTCAAGGGGTAATAGTTAGTGTTTTTATTTTCCAATGCATACAATCTTTGTGAGTTGTAAGCTTATGTAGGCATTCTCATCAGGTTCTAGCTATTTTTGGCAAATGGTTGGGAATTTCCCATTGCTATAAATGGAAACATTATATTCTTCATTTTTAGAGATCAATGGATCATTTTTTTTCTTGTAGGAGTTTTTATCTTCGCAGCTCCTGGATCTAATGTCCCTACTTGGAATTATGGAGAAAATTACAAGTTGGGCAAATTCAAGCTTAACTTGTCATGACTCTAGGGGGTTCCAATTAGCACCAAATGGTCCCGAATTTGAAATTAAATGGTATGGTTAGTATTATCACATAAAAATATCACCTCTGAAAACTTTGAGTCTGACTTCAAGCCTCTTCAACTTGGTTTTGGGATAATGAGATAAAGTGCAAGTTTCCTAGGAAAAAGTAGTAAACTAGTCTCTTTTGGTTTGGTCCCAAACACCACATAAAATTTCCAAAATTATTATGGAAGGACCATATGGGATTTAAAACATAATAACATACCTCATACAATAAATTTTAAAATCAGTAAATTCATTTTGACATGATATTCAAATTTGCACAATTTTGGCCAATTTCTAGCTTTATTCTAGTGAAACCCATGTTGACCCAAATGCACCCAAATGAATTCAAATTTTGTATGGAATATATTTAGGGTTATTAGGAAATAAAAATTCATATTATTAATTCTCATACACTTTCTAAATTATTCTGCAACTTTCTTTTAGCCATAGGGAAAGAAGGACAAAAACACTAGGAAATCGATGTTAAAACCCCAAGGGTAGATGACACTTTTGGCTCTCCAAATGCAGTATGAACCTACAATTTTTCAGAACAGAATATGGGGATGTATATAATACATCAATTTCTGTCATTATTCATGGTTAATAATCTTTTCAAACTAGTTATGATGTGCAATATCTATATGGTGACTTTCAATGAATTTTCTTAAGGGGAAAAGGTCTTAATAACTTCATTTTGACTCATGAAAAGTAGGTTGAATGGTTCATATAATGACATGAAATATAAATAACATAAACTGAATTAAAATTTATCCCCCAATTCCATTAAACATCATATAATTTCCTTCATACAAATCTAATATACAACTCTTTTAAAGTGGAATCCCAATACATGAAAACTAGTCATTCAAGAGCATGGGAATGCAAGCCTTTCACACTGGAGTTTCTTGGATTCCGAGATACAAATAATATGGTAATGAAATTATAGAGTAATACATCATTTATTTATTCCCAATAATCATCAAACTCAGATAAAATTCATTGTACAAATATGGTATACAACTATTTTAAAATGGAAGCCAAATACATGAAAACTAGTCATTCAAGAGCAAGGGAATGCAAGCCTTCCACACATGTATTTATGATATTTCGAATTATAGAGAATATTTACATAATATTATAGAGACATACATCATATACCCAATATTTTGCATCAAATTTACTCAACAAAGTTCAAGCATTACTCCAACAAGTGTGCCATCAACATGAGAGTGTGGGGGAATGGAGAAGAAGGAATGAGAGAATAGGGAGATAGATGAGAATTAAATTGTATGGACCTTAAAAATGAAACAAAAACAAATTAATTCAACTCCAATTATATGTATGAATGTAATATCCATCAACCAATTTGGAAAGGAATCCAACTCCCTCGAAATTGGTTCACAAGCAGGAAGAGTGAACACTCACTGTGCAATGGACAAGCAAAAGCTATCAAAAATGAAAAATGACAATTAAAAATTGATAGAAAGATATAATAATTTCTCAATAAATCCTTTTATTAAATTCATGAGGCCTCCTCAGGTCAAATTTCGCTCCATGGGATTCCTCCAACTCATCTTAGTGGTTTAGTAACTCCTATGACACTTGTCTTCCTCTTCATGCTACAATTATTTACCCAATTCGAATGGCTTCCTATAACTCCAAAATTATACCTATTGGTGGATATTTTTATATATTTCATGTCATATTTATCATATTTCTGTCGTTAGGCTTGGTTTTTCATACTTGTCATAGAATCTTTCGTCATTTGTTGTCATAGAGTGCATGGAATCTCCTTCCAAGTGACATGCATTGTCTTACAGTATCTTACTCTTCCAAGGGATTTACTCTCCTTTAATAATTATAATTAATTGTATTATTATATTATATTTTACCCCACATCACCCTCCAATAATGTTACATTACCCATGGGTTCAAATTTGGATGAAGATCATGCCAAGTGTGTCAGGAATCTAGTTACCCAAAGGCTCTACAAGCGTCCAAGTGTCTTCATGAACCAATTCTACCTTATTTTCTTATCATTTATTATTCATGTGACCCATTTAAATGTGAATATGGTAAAATAAATTCCTTTTGGGTCACATAACCCATTTATTACAAAATTTATGTCTCCATCTCAACCTAGGGAACTAGTAGGTTGGTGAACCATTATTTACAAGTAGTCTTATTTCAATGGGGACATGACAGTCCTCCCCACCCAAGATTTCTTGTCCTCAATAAATTCCAAGTTTTGATGCTACAAAATTTGTTCACCTTCCCAAGTGACATTCTCACTTGGTACTCCTTCCATTGCACCAAGTGCTCTCTTATGGTCATTCTCCTTAATTTTCTTTAGCTGCAATTGGAGTAGTGACACTCATGTACTGAAACTTTTTGTTTCCAAATGTAAAGAGTTTTGGATTTTGAATATTTATATATCCTATGACATCACCACTAAACACTAAAATATCAATTAATTCCATCAAAACAAAATTTGCATGAATGCTCTTTACCTCCATATTTTGGAAACCATTTTCTGAACTTTCAACCCCTATTTGCTCACTATATAATTCTTTGAAGTTGTATTGAGTTACCAAACTTTTATTCTTTAACATATTAAGGAAATTTCAGAGAGGAGTCACCATGCTTTCTGCTGCACTACTCTGATTACAATCACCTTCTCAAGTGGTGACTCAATCTTCCATATTGATTATTTTCCCAAAAATTGAAACCAAGAAATACCAGGATCCCATTGCTTGTATTGCACCCTTCCAAATATCATGAGTAAAAAATATAGACAATTAAAGCACATAAAAAAATCATACAAATGTACATCAATATGGTACCTAATCAAAGAATCATTAAAGGGCTTGCACATCCAAGTAAGTAGATCATCATGTGGCCCATACAAACAAGCATCAGGTATTATATGAAATCTGCGTCGATGACATAGGTGAAGATCCCATTTCCTATAATTATGATCCAAAATAATATAAGGTGAATAAATATAATCAACCATGTGCTCTTTCATCTAAGAAGTGAATGGAGAACCTCCACCAAAATATGAACCAAATAAGGAGCAAAGAAAACATGAAGTCTTCAAGTGGCTCAAAGAAGTCTCATCAATACACCCATGACTATGTATATAATCATAATGTAACAAAGAATGTTGCTGCAGATGTAAATAATATGTAACTCTAGTCATGTCATCATAAAAAAGAGATATAGGAATCCCATACTCTTCATGTGGCACTATAATAAAGAAACCTTTCACCCATACTTCATTAGAATAACTGATGCAAAATATGGAAGTGTAGGATGTAGGAGAAAGAACCAATTCACTCAAATGATAAGAAAGTGAAAAATTTTCATCATGTGAAGGATCCATATGGGGTGTGAATATGCACCTCCCTCAAAAATAAAAAATGTTCCTAATAGGTTGGTTCCAGGGTAGTGGAATCATGCACTTCTTCAAAAAGCATGTAACCATTTTCAAGAGGCAACTCAAGTTCCTCTTCCACCACAACAAGTGATTGGATCTCATTAATATCATCTTCAAACACATCAAGAACCTACAATTTTCCATGTTTCTCATGATCCCTCGTGTCATGAGAATACTCCAAGCAATCTACCATATGACAATCTGAAACATAGGAGGAAGAACAAGTATCTTGCAACCTCTTAAGAAGTTTCCCATTTTCAGTTTTGAGCTTATAAATATCCTCATTATTATTCAAGTATGATTCATGTAACCATTCATTAAGCTTAACCAAATTGTTTCTATCAAACATAAAAGATATGGAATTACCTTTGATGTTGCACATTGCTCTTCGAATCTTCTCCATGTCTTCAAGGAAGGATGGCTCCTCCAATGAAGAAAATTTCCTACAGGAATTTGACACCAATGTTCGAGTTTCATGGAGTATGATAAGGGCCTCTTGGATATTCCTTTCACTCATATTCAAATACCCTCCAATGAAGGATGGTTCATGAGGGAAAACTTCCTCTTCTTCTTTCTTCTCGATTTGATCAACTTCTTGAAGCTCAAGTGGTGATGGGGAAATTGATATTGGTTGTTGATGATGTGCCACAAGGTATTCATCTTTATGCTCCTGATAAATTTGGATTGCAACAACATTTTCAAATATGATCTCTATGTCACCAACATAGAGTTGTGAGCACCCATAAACAGGTACTCCTTCACAGTTCAAGCATCCATCAGTAGATTCCCTTTGGTACATGTCCATAGTAGAATGTGTCTTGGAATGATATTCAATAGTTTCAAGGGACTCTTATTCATACTCATGTGATGTTTATTCATATTTTTTAGAGTCACTAGGGAGTGACTTTTTATCCTCTTGATGTAATTATTCTTTTGTTTCACCACCCACAGAACTTGGTGGATCCTTGGTCTCCTCCATACTTGTGGATTATTGATTGTTCCTTAATGAGTTAAAATATCATAAAATTCATAAAAATTAATGGTCTTATGTGTCTCTCCATTATGGGAACTACTACTACCCGCTGCTACCAGCTTACCCCTAAGTTGGCTAGCCATTAATTCGAACCCTTACATAAGATTCTTGGTTGTATAATCAAAATATGACTTAATGAGTTTCTTAAATTTATCCCTATAATCCATAACTTCAATAATTTCCAATAACATGCTCTGATACCACTATAATGTACCTACTTTGAATTTTGGAGAAAATTACAAGTTGGGAAAATTAAAGCTTAACTAGTCATGACTCTAGGGGATTTCAATTGGCACCAAATGGTCCTGAATTCGAAATGCAATGGTATGGTTAGTATTATCAATACTAATATTAAATCTTAACAATTTGAGTCTTACTTCAATCCTCTACAACTGGGTTTGGGGATAATGAGATAAAGTGCAAGTTTCCTAGGAAAAAGTTGTAAACTAGTCTTTCTTGGTTTGGTCCCAAACACCACCGAACCTTTCCAAAATTATTATGGAAGGAAAATTTTAAAAAATTATTATGGAAGGACACTATTGGATTTAAATAATAATAAAATACATCATACACTCAATGGCCGAATCAGGAAATTAATTCTGACATGGTATTCAAATCTACACAGTTTTGGCCAATTTCTAGCTTTAGACTAGTGAAACCCAAGTTGACCCAAATGCACCCAAATCACTTCAAATTTTGTATGGAAAGTATTGAGGGTTATTAAGACATACTAATTAATATTATTAATTTTTATACACTTTAAAAATTCTTCTGCAACTTCCTTTTATCCATAGGCAAAGAAGGACAAAAACACTAGGAAATGAATGTTAAAAGCGCCAAGGGTAAATGCCACTTTTGGCTCTCCACATGCAGTATGAACCCACCAAATTTAAGAAAATATTATGGATATGCATATCAGGCATAAATTTATGTCATTATTCATGGTTATTAATGTTTTCAAACTGGTTATGAGGCGCAACATCTATATGGTAACTTTTAGTGAATTTGCTTTAAGGCTAAAAGGTCTTAATAGCTCGATTTTGACTCATGAAAAGTAGGTTGAATGGTTCAGATAATGACATGGAATATAAATGACATAAAAATAATTAAAATGGATGAACCCATATAATTAAAAATCAAATAAAATCATTCATACAAATCTGATATACAACTCTTTTAAAGTGGAAGCCCAATACATGAAAACTAGTCATTCAAGAGCATGGGAATGCAAGCCTTTCACACTGTAGTTTCTTAGATTTAGAGATACAAAGAATATTTTAATGAAATTACAGAGTAATATGTAATTTATGGCTTCCCCATAATCATCAATCTCATATAAAATTCCCTATACAAATCTAGTATACAACTCTTTTAAAATGGAATCCAAATACATGAAAACTAGTCATTCAAGAGCAAGGGAATGCAAGCCTTCTGCACATGGATTTATGATATTTTGACTTATAGATAATATCTAAATAAGAGTACATATAAATAAATTATATACCAAATATTTGGAATCAAATATACTCAGCAATGTGCAAGAACCATCCCAACAAGTGCGCCATCAACACGAGAGTGTGGGGGAATGGAGAAGAAGAAATGAGAGAATAGGGAGATAGATGAGAATTCAATTGTATGGACATTAAAAATAAAAATAAAACACATTAATTAATCTCCATTTAGAGGTATTTATTTCCTCTCCATCAACCAACTTGGAAACAAATCCAACTCCCTTGAAATTGGTTCACAAGTAGGGAGAGTGAACACTCAGCGTGCAATGGACAAGCAAAGCTCTCCAAAATTCTGAAGGCCAATTAGAAAATGATAAAAATATATTATCCTTCCTCATGAAATCCTTTTATTTAACTTCATGATGCCTCCTAAGGTCTAATTTCCATCCATGGGCTTCCTCCAACTCGTCTTAGTGGTTTAGTAACTCCTGTGGCACTTGTCATCCTCTTCATGCTCCAATTCTTTCCCCAATTCAAATGGCTGACTATAAATCCCGAATTCGACATCTTGGTGGCTATTTTTATCTCTTTCATGTCACTTTTTTCATATGTATGCAATCAGGTATGAGTTTTTCATACTTTTCATATATTCTTTCACATAGAGTGCATGGAATCTTCTTCCAAGTGGCACGCATTGTCTTCTAGTCTCTTCCTCTTCCAATGGAGTTACTCTCTTTACAAATTTGAATTCCTCAGATAATTATACGATATTTTACCCTCACCTCCCTCTAATAATGTTACATTATCCATGGGTTCGAATTTGGATGAAGATAATGCCAAGTGTGTGGGGAATATAGTCACCCGAAGGCTCCACAAGCTTCCAAGTGTCTTCATGAACCACTTCCACCTTATTTTCTTAACATTTATTATTTATGTGACCCATTTAAATGTGAATATGGTAAACTAAATTGCTTTTGGGTCCCATAGCCCATTTATTACATAATTTATGTCTCCATCTCAACCTAGGGAGCTAGTATGTTGGTGAAACATTATTTAAAAGTAGTCTTATTTGAATGGGGACATGACACTGGGATACCTGTGTATATTTTTCACATGGTATCAAAGTGATTGCATAAGCCCTTTCTAATATTTTGAGAGATATATTGATATGATCTGGGAGGTTTCCTTGCTATGCATTTTTTTCTTTCTGTGAATTCTTTGTCATGTGGGTATTCATGTTGCTCTTGGTTTTCCCTGGTTCTAGTTGATTGAGGTTATTATGGTGTGTGGGTTGTTTGCATTGAAGAAATTATTATTTTTATTTCTTCACATGGGAGATCCAAATACTTTTTTTCTCAGGGAGTGAAGACATAAGGTGTTTTTTTTTAAATATAGACCCATCTCTATCAACCATGAACCCACATGGAGGAAGGCCCTTCTTTAAGCTCAAGGCACAAATTTGAGTATCCCTAGAAGTGTATTTTTTTCTTGTTTGTGTTTTCTATACATGGGAGGAAAAAATGCCCTCGGTCTCACCCTATCCCTACTTCCATTTGTGGCTTCATTTTAGGTCCTACATAAGTGTTGTGATCATGAGATTGCAGGAAGCTAGAAAATATCAGATCTGGATAATTTTTTGGAGCTCCATCATGATTCTTCTACTGGTTGTGCTACCATTAATGGACATACTTAAGTAAACCCTAAATTTTTGTATTTTAATCGCTTTTGTGAATCAACAACTCCAATTGTATGTCATATGCACTGTTGAGTAGTAGAGTGCATGAATGCTCTATCAACCAGTTAAGTGCATATACCTATGTATCGAGATAATGCTAAGAAACTTGACTAGAGGATATATACTTCTATGAATCACTCGTAATATTATTGAAGTAGTCTCACTCCATCTAGAATCGAGGATCCATCGCTCTTTTTTTTTGGTTTCTTGTGGTTGCACTCATTGGCTCAGCTTTGAAAATTCCAAATCTATTTTGTTTTTGAGGATTCTTTTCTCTGGCAAGATGGTCTCCAACTTTGGCAAGGCTCTTTTGTTGGGTTTGGGTACATGGAACCAGTGTTGAGTTCACCATGGAAGGATAGATCCTACTGAATATAAGAAATGATAGGATGCTCAGGGTTATTGGAAACCCTAAACTCTAGAATATTTGATAAATGTGCACTGTTTGAGGTACTTCTAACTTGACTTTGTGAGGTGCTACCCTCTATTTTCTTAAATATATGTTTGTCTACTTAGATATGTGTCAAAGTTCATACTAGAAAGGATGATGAGGATTTTGTGAGGAATTTTCATTTAGCAATGACTCCATTATATTTGTAAGATTAAATCGACCTTTAGATCTAAATAATGATATGTGCATAAATATATAAAGTATTTAATATGTTGTTAATATTGCCCTTTTTTTTCTTGGAGATACATTTTCCTTAGATTGTGCAACCATATCAAGTTTTTTTTGTGAAAATAAGTGGAATTAAGGATAGTTGAGCCCCTCACTCACCACAATTATCACACATGGAAACTTAATATGCAACAACTACAATCAAAAGTGATTTGGAAAATTTTGGCTAAGGTTCCACCAACTTTTACCAAGGAAATAAAAAGATTTCCCTATCGAAATAAACTTGATCAAGCCATGCGTATGATTGGTTTGCATATTTTAGATAGTTTATTGTTCCATCTTGATGGATGTAAGAATTCAAAAGTATGTTGAGACAAGTTGGCTTCCTTATTTGGAAAAGTTAATGAATTTTGAGATTTACAATTGGAAGTGGAATCGTCATCACTTGTGCCTAATGATCATGCATATATTAAATACTCTCTTGAAAAATTCAAGTCATTGATTACACATTTAAGAGGGTATGGAAAATACAAATCCGATGATTAGTGCATTTTCTTGATTATATCCAAATTGAAAGGTCCTTAATAGGTATTCTCTTCTACATTTTAGTCTACTACGGATGCACTTGGAGATGAATTTAATATGCCTTCTATTGAGATTTTTTGTGAGTGACTCGGTAGGGAAAAATATGAGCTTATGAAATCAAAATTCCCTTTCAAACTCTTAAAATAAATATCTTATGTCCCATACCTCTAAAGGTAAGAAAAAATCCTCATATAAAAAGAATAAATATTTTACTCAAGGTGCTGAGACTCCCTCCAAACCCTAGTAGAAAACAAAATCATCTCCACTTTCCAATTTTATTGAGTCTTCCTCCAAGAAAAAGAAGAAAAAGTCAAATGAAACTTGTAGCTTTTGTGGTGGTTTAGAGCATCCAAAATCAAAATGGTGGAAGAAACCTGAGGTATTGAATGAATCCATGCAGCAATACAAAATTTATGTGTCCAAACCTTCTTTTACATGTAAAGGAAATGCTTTATGTGCTCATGATTTATATGCATATTCTGATAGTTGGATATTTGATTCAAGTGCATCTCATCATATTAATCATTCCAATGAGTTACTGCATTCCACATCTGACTGTAGCATTTCTCATATTGCAATTGAAGACTTTGAATAACTTGATGTTTTAGGATCTAGAACTATGCAATTAGATGAAAGGTGAATTAATGATGCACTTCTTGTTCCTCACATCTCTACTAATATACTCTCAATTTATCAAATCTTTCATTCTAGTGATGGGAAAATAATATAGTTCTCTCTTAATGATGTAGTCATTTAAGAACTACAAAATCTATACATTGTGGTTTCCTCTGGAAGAGTTTATCATAGCTCCAGATTTTATAGGTTTGATGGATTTGAGCCTTTATTGTCTTCCTCTTTCATTGCACATGCTGATTATTTGAGTAGGATTTGGAAATAAATATTTAGATATATAAAAATAAATGTACTTGTTGTAGTTGAGCACAAAAAAATTGGTTCATGGACTCCCTAAAGTTTCATGTACTAACGGAGTTTTTCCAGGATGTGTTATTGGAAAACAACATCAAAATCCTTTTCCAAAAAAAAACTTGCTTTATTCAACACCTCTTGAGTTGGTACACAGTTATCTCATGATCTTTCCAACTCACTCATTTCCAGGGGCTAAGTATGCACTCATTTTGATTGATAACTTGTCACGTCACTCTTGGGTGTACTTTCTTAAGTACAAGAGTGAGGTATTTTCCACATTTAATAACTTCAAGAATTTTTTTTGAGAAGTAGTCCTCTCTTTCTATCAAGAATCTACACACAAATAATTGGGGAAGTGTGTTAGTTAGGGATTCAAGGATTTGTTTAGAGAACATGGCATTCTGCATTAACATTATGTTCCCTAAACCCCTTGGTAAAATGGTGTTACTGAAAGAAATAATAGTACATTGAAAGGAATGGATAACTACATGATTCAATCCAAGAGCATGTAATCTTCCATCAAGGTCAGAGTAGTGAATTGCACCAATTACATTCAAAATCAGATGCCTCACAGAGTTGTGTTGCATATGACTCTAGAGGAATCTTGGAGCCATGTTAAACTTGATGTATATACCTTTAGAGTATTTGGTAGTGCAACATGGGCATTAATTCCAAAGGGAAATCAGAAAGCAATGGAGAAGAAGAGCTAACCATTGATATTTGTTGGTTGCTATGAGGATATGAAGGCATGTAGTTTATTTGATCCTATTACTAAAGATTTTTTGTTTCGAAGGGTTGTTCATTTTGACAAGCATTTTGAACATGAATTTTATTATACTCTCTCCATATATTGTTATAATGGTGGAGATCATGTTGACAATTTTTCTTTTGTAGAAGAGGAAGATGTGGAACATCACACAACTGTTGATGAGGAAACTTTTCCAATAGAAAATCAACCAACAATAGTTTAGCAACCTGCATAGGACCAACATTATCCGGAACAATAATTGAGAAGGAGCTTCTGTGAGAAAAAGAGGCTTGATCGATATGGTTATGAATTCCATTGATTTCAACTATGTTTCTCCTATTCCCTACAACATTCATCCATAGATGAGTGGTGTCTCTCTTTTGAGTCATGTCATTTTAGATGATGCCCAACAATTCTTTGATGCTATTGGGAAAACATAATGGGAAGTTTCCATGAAAGAGGGATATTGTTCATTGTGATAAATCACACATGGGATTGCATTCCTCTTCCTAAGAGATGGAAAATAGTTCGTTGCAAATGGATATATAGAAACAAATATGTTGTATATGGTTATGTTGACAAGCATAAGGCATGATTAGTGTCCAGGGGTTTTCCACAGGTTGAAGGGATTGATTATTCCAAGACTTTTTACCCTGTTTCCAAGATGAATTCCATATGTTTTGTGCTTTATCTTGCTACCTCCCAAGGCGGGTTAGTATACAAGATGGATGTGAAGAGCTATTTTCTGCATGTGTATTTACAACAAGAAATCAACATGGAGCAGACTCCTAGCACTAGTAGAAAAATGGGTGATAAATGACCAAGTGATCAAAAAAGTTGGTCACCAAGTGAAATAAATGACTAAACCACCAAAAACGTTGGTCACCATGGTGTTTTTAAGTGAAAAATGACAAAAATTGAGAGATGTTAAGTGATCACAACTAAAAATGACTAAAATAAAGGACTAATTAAGTCATGGGATAAAAAATATGACTAATTTAGTCATGGCATACAAAATATGACTAGACAATATATGTTAATAATTATATATGATGTCCATTGTTAAAATTTACGAAATTGTACTACTTTTATTACAAATTCGTGAATTTTAACACTGTAGATGAATTCTGAGACCCTCTAAAAGTGGTCTCAAAATCCATCTACATTTTAACGTTGTAGATGGATTCCGAGACCCTCTAAAAGGGGTCTCTAAATCCATCTGCAACATTAAAAGTTACGAAATTTTAATATTTAATTGTCAAAATGACAATTTTCCATTGTTCGAACAATAGATAATTCCCTCTTCTTTAATAGGATTTGCTTCAGATATTGTTTTTATTGTTTAATTTTAATCCCCATTTACAATTTGTTTGAGTAGCATTGTATATCACTAGTATGAGAATGAGTAGCCAAATGAGAAATTATTAAACTTTGTCGCAAGGCCATTAATTACGCATGTATTTTCATATCTAAGGAACTGTGTTTATTGTTTCCATACCTCATTTCACTCTTCCATATGCCCCCTTTGACACACTTGGAAATTTTCATCTTATGTGTGATCATGAATCATGTTGAGTCATGCCATGGAGTTAGTCATTTCTCATTATAAGCATCATCATGTCATGATTGTTATACCATTAGGTTCATGTCATCATCACAGTCACATCCATGTTTCATTTGATGAAAAATGTCACCATTTGACCCTTTCAATATGCTTTCAAAGTTTCGGCAAGTGCATGTATTTTGAGTCATGATCTACAAAAATTGTTAATTTCTTGTCTTCCATTAATTTACAAGCCACACCCATCCACCATGATTGTCACTTCGTCTAAGATTTGAAAGTTGAAAATCCCCCCCCTGGCTATATCCCTACATTTTATAATGCCAAAGATCCCTATTTCAAGAAAAAAAAATATCTCCCCTCCTTCGACATAGTGTGGTTGAGTTGAGTATTGGATTAAATAAGCAAAAATAACTAAATTAATGCATTCAAAATAACTATTGTAAAAAATAAATATTAATATAAAATTAATGTAATATGTTTTTTAATACATTTTAATATTAACATGTTTTTAATAATGGTAGTAATACTAATAAAGAGAGGGAAACTAAATAAAAATATGACAAAATACGGAAAATAAATGAGTGAGAGAAATGGGTGTATTAAAAAAAAGAATGGGAGGAGAAAGAGGGGAAAATAAATAAAAATACGGCATTTTCCATAATGAAACTCCAATACATCTAATTTGTAGGGAATTGCATCATAAAGAGGAAGGGTTTTCATTCCACCAAGGATTTTGGCCAAGGGAACTTGGCAGGAAATCCGTAAATGATGAATTAAATTCCGCTGAGGGGTTTTGTTCCAACAAGTGTTTTGGCGAAGGGTTTTCATTCCATGGAGGGTTTTACGCAACAGTAGAGATGGAAGGTATTTTTATAACCACAATCATTTCATAACTCATAGTATAAATTAAGTTATCCAAATTTTATGTTGATTTTGTGTGTCATGATCACAATTGTAGTTGCAAACTTTTTGTGGAATCTCCTGCTAGAGTGGGTTTTTCATATAAAAATACCTCCTCCAACTTGAATGATTATGGCGATAAACACATTGGTACATATATTATATTTTATTTCATTGCTAGCTCTGTCATACCGATTATTACTACAATACTGACACTCTTTCTTGGCGATGGTAGTTGAGGACGCATTGGATTGATGCATTGGCCTTTCTTATCAACTGGTTTCATAGATTCCCTCAATACAAGTATGAAGAATTTTGTATATGTGGAGATAGATACACAGGTAAGTATATATATAGTTGGAAACCAAACAATAAATCCAACTTGGGTTGCAATTCTCTAAATTCGAATTTTGAGCATGTAAGCTAAGGGAATCTAAATTTATTTGTTAACCTGGGGTACTATATTCCACAACTCGTAAAGAAAATCTACCAATACAACAAAGGAAATTCTAACACCTTCATAAATTTCAAGCTTTTTATGGTATAAGTCAACATTTTAAAATTATTGTATTGCTTATTTTATTCATTATATGGGTGGGATGAGATTTTCTTAATGTAATGCTCTCCCTATAGCATTGAATCTAAACTATAAAACCTTGATTTGTGTCAATGCAATGTTTATCCTTCAAATACCTATTGTTCATTCCATTGCGTTCAATTATGAGTATGATGAGTAATATATATTGTTTTAGGCCACATATTAACTCAAAGTTAATTCATGGGATTGACATTTTTGTACTGCGCACTAGGTGGGAAATGGGGTTACAGATGATTACTATGACAACATTGGCACTATTCAATACTAATGGTCTCATGCTTTGATATCGGATGCCACATATAATGTTGTTATGAAAAACTACAATTTTAAGGAACATAATTATTCATTGGCCTGTAATGATTACATTAACTATTCCTTCAATTATGAGTTTGGTAGCATAGATCCCTATTGAAGCAACACAACTGTTCATCCAAATCCAGGGATGCAATCATACTGAAGAACCCACTTACTCAGATTTGATCAAATTATTTGTAATATATTTAAAATAAAGGGTGATCGGGCTAGACAACTTCTCTTTGGATAAATGTGGTAGAGCTCTAACATCCATTAATAGTGTTATAGGTATGTTGGTGCTAATCTAGTGCTAGATGTCCTAGTGGGTGAATTGTATGAGTTTTTCTAGTGGTTCTTCCCTAGGATATTATTGGTTTTCACTTATTACTTTCATAGTTGCTCGTATGTATCTCTCGGTTAGAATCTAGGCCTGAAGGGTCCCATAGGGTCGAAAAATAACCATATTTTCTAGTTTTTTTCAAGTCTACATAAACTACTTCCCTTCTTCATAAAAGGCTAGCACATCTAAAGATTGGGGGCCATACATGAATCCATACCCACACATTCTTTGTCTAGGGTGGGGCACTAGTGTAAATTCCTTATGGGTTGATAACATGGAGGTACATAAACGAAAATGGATTCATGTTTTCTCACATTCCTTCTAAGAATAGTTTTTTCGTACTTTCTTCACATTCCTACCCATCAACAGGAGATCGAGCAACATGAAATACAAAGGCATATAGGACAACAGGATGAGCAAAGGCATGTGCTTGCAATTTATGGTTATCCAAAAGGTTGTGCCTAATAGTGCTTACATTTATGAAAATGGTTACTATCTATTCCCCAACATGCAGTCAATCGATTGGGAATGGGAAGTTTTCCAGATTAAAAAATTTGGTACATGATTCTAGGTCTTTTATGAATTTAAGTAATTATCAGGTCTCACATTATCTGATTTTTATTTGGTTACACATTTTGACATATAGTGAGGAAGATGGCTAGTTAGGACCCTTGCATTGAAGACTGTGTAGAGATATATTATAATCGCCTTGATGTACAAAAAGAACATCATGCTAATACTATGTGTATTCCCTACAAATGGATGGTCTACAAGTGTGTCTAATATATTTACACAAGTATGGTACCTACCTTTTCATTATGCCCAAGTTGATTTCATTGATCCTTCGACAATTTGATAGAAATAACTGTTAAATTTCCTTATGAATGGAAAATTAACCATTTATGAACTCTAGACCGATTTAAAATTCACCAATTTACCAATATACAAAGAGCTTATTGAAGTCAGGCTTAAAATTTATGTTTTCAAGTATTTCCTACATTCAAATTATTTCACTCTAGAAGTATTGTTGTAAATCTCTAAGAGTATCAGGTACGTAGAATTAATTTTTCTTATTTGATAATTAAATAGCTCTACTTATTAATTATTAATATTATTGATTGTGGGTATATTTAATCAATCATTTTAGTCGAATTTATGAAACACGCATGTACATAAAAGTAATTGTACTTGTTTGAAAATGTTTTAAACTTGAAAAATATAAATCACCATTGGTTTGAACGATCAATTTAATCAAAATTCTTGTTGAATGGATTTTCTCAAAGAATACCATCCACCTAAAGTTTACCTTAGGGAAGGTGATTTGACTGAAGAATATTCTACACATGCCATACATCCACAAGAACCTAGTTTCCATATCTCTCTTGTTCGAGCACAACTTTAAGATGGTTTTCGCTTCGAGTCTGAGAAATATATTATGACTAAGAATGGTGTATTTATTGAGAAGGGATATTTTGGAAACAGATTGGTTAAGCCAAATGTTGATTGAGATTACATAGGGATGAAGAATGAACTATATGTTCCTCTATCATTCGGTGGTAAGAAGAAGTGGGAATGAGACCTGAAACAAGGAATTAAGGAACTAGATAACCTTTATCAGTGTTGGTTGAGAATGTCGATTAGCAGCAGTGCTTGGTGAAGCTGATGTTCTAATCACTCAGCTGTTTACTTTACGCTAGCTAAAAATGGTCTACCTTGGAGACTCTCGCTAGCTGATTGGTTGGTTGGAAAACCTCCTACCACTACTTCCTGGGGCTGAGACTTTGACTAAGAATAAACCTACCTACACGCAATTTCACCAAACAGTCTCTCCATCCAATATCTATCCACACTAGTTTCTCCATGCTATAAATCTAGGGAGTATATCCTTTCCACCTATTGTTATTCTTATGAACTTCCTCATTCTCCTTATGTTGAGTGAGCGGCCCCCCCTCACCTAAGGACTATGTTAGGGTAACCTAGTAAATATCTCATCTAGTGACCCCTATGGGGATTCAACAGGGCAAGCCACTTGCTTTAGAAACCACTTTCTAAAGCCACTGCTCACTCTTGAGTCCATTTCCCTTGAGTCAGTCCACTACTATTTAGTATTGTCCGGATTGGATGCAGTTGCTTATGATTGAATGTCGTTGGTATGGAGGTGCATTTTCTTGAGATGCATGCATTTAGGATTCCACGTTGTTCGTTGGGATTTCCTGGGATGGCTTGCCATTACCCACTCTTTCAAACTATTGTATGTATTACATTCTTTCCATAGTTCTGCCTTCGGATATTTTGTAACTTGTGAAAATAATGGTCAAAATGGAACTTTAAAAGGTAATGTATCTGATATAACTCCACTTGTATGCATTTGCAACATAGATTAACAATGTATATTCTGCTAAGTTATAAAGCACACATAATCTTCGTGAATTAAATACAAGTACTTTAAATTTAATGCAAAGGATGGGATAGAAACTTCCCCTAGAAACCAGTGGTAATATACATTATATATGTACTTGTATTTAATATTCATATATTATATATTATTATATTAATAAACTATGTAATATATATATTAATGTAGTATGTAATGTAATATATGCAATATTATATTAATATAATATTACATATCTTACATTACATAGTATATTAATACACTATATTATATAGTTTATTAATATATTAATATACTATGTAATATAATATATCTAATATTACTTTAATAAATTAATATAGGTAATAGAGCGGGTGTAATATATGTGATATTAATATAGGTAATAGATCAGGTGTGGGTTTATGTATTAGAGTTTCCAAGTAAGATCAAATTTGGGGGAGTTTTTAAATTTTGGGGGACTTTTAAAATTTTGCGTGGAGATAGTGAAGCGAATAAGCCTTAGCCTAGTTTTTGAATCACCAAATTGTTGTAAATTTATTGATCAACATGGATTTGAAGGCTTTGGTGTCAAAATTTTGCCCAAGAATAGCCATAGATGGATGGGTTTTCTTCAGATCGATCAAAGGAGGTCCATTTTTGTATCAATATTATAAGGTATGTGAAATTTTTCCCATGAAATATGATGAGTTTATCTGCACGGCTTGGGTAAACCTTACATGCCTTCAAACAATTTCTAAGCAACATCATAAACTTCTTGCTGTTTTCTGTTTCATTTTCCACATACAAAAACCACCTGCTTTTTTAGGATGATCTGACCAAGCATGAAGACAAATCCAACAAAACAAATTTATATGGTGGTGTATAGGTAATATGAAGGCAACTTTAATTGCACTTTGGTCATGGATTTGAATTGGGAGTATGCAATTCATGTCTTCTAACCCTACATTGTTCTGGATTTGAATATGTCGTTGATGAGGGGTACACTAAAATGGCCCTGGAATGGGTTATCCCATGGCATATGGGCCTACTGGATCTCAATTTTTACCTAGAAGAAGCTATAGCTATCAAATTGGATATCGACCATATAAGAAGAGATACTATTGAAATGGATATAAAATGGAGAATGGAATTGGATCTTTACTTCGCAACCTAGGTCGTAGTCTCTGTTTAATCTAAGGCTTGCTTGGTTTGGTTGTATCCCTCAACCCTCCACTCCTTTTGATGCTTCTACAATTGGTATCTTCTTTTTAATTTGAATTTAGAGAATATTTTTAAGAACCAATTTAATGTTAATTATTCATTTTATTTGATTGAGGTGTTTGGCCTAATCCACTCTTCGCATCTAGTATTTCAACTTCATCTCTTTAAAATAGCTTCAACACAATTCTATGGGTGAGGATATAATTCTCAATCATGGGAATCATGTAATTGGCTTGTGTTTGTTGGAGTATATCATGGGCTATCGCATGGATTTTGGATCAAGTGCAGTCTCGTGTGCTGGAGTTCATTGTTGGGTGATATGATAAAACAGTTAGGCATGAAGCACAAACATAGGTATGTTGGAGTATCAGTACAAAACCATGGAGAGAAATTTTGTATGAAGAAAACCATAGATCAGATGTCAATACTCCTTGAAAATCATAATATTTCCCTCCCAGAAGGCACAGTGAAGGTTGATTCTAGAGACAAGGATGAAGATCATAAGAGATTCCAAGCACTAAATGTTGAATTTTCAAAATATCAAGCCTTCCTCATTGGTTTATGAGCCTCCAACCACATGGTTGCATCCAAAGAATTGTTCTCTTCATTAAATATTACTGATGATCAAAGTATTCACATGGGATATGACACACAAATCCAAGCTGAAGGGAAGGGTACAATAAATTTAGAGCATGGAGTGTTCAAAAATTTCTTATATGTTCCATCTTTAGCAGCAAATTTGTTGTTTGTATATCAAATGACTCATACATGCTCACCAAAGCGAGCTGTATTTGAACCTGACTCAGTGGAGATCTCAGATATATCTACTGGGAAGTTGATAATGAAAGATGTTGCAAACCATTCCTCCAAGGCATATGAGTTCTCACATTTTTTAACATACTCAGATCTAGTGCAATCTCTGCATCCATTTAAAAGGGAAGGTAAACTCATTCTACCTAAACCATTTACACATGATGATGTTTCTATTGATGTTTTAGATTCAGAATTCAAAGAAGAGGACCAAGTTGAATCAGATCTTGGTATTGAAGATGAAGTTCAAATAGATCCAGACCCAGATCCAGACCCTACTCCCAATCCTAGGCCTAAATGGGCTCAAAGAGTCATTGAGGCTATTGGGAACATGGCTGGAGATTCATCTGATAAAAGGAGAACCATATCTTAGTTTCAAGATGAGAACTTTGCGTTATGTCATGGAAATCCACTTCTCCCATAGAGGTGCTATAAACTGCCAAAGATATGTTAAATGATGGTGAGGTCTAATCAACAGTTCTGCAAAGTGGCTTGCCATGATTCACCAAGACAAGAAGCCATGGATAAGGAATATGAGTCACTGAAGAACAATGAGACATTGGATCATGTCTCTCTTCCTCTAGAAAGAATAGACAAAAGTAACTTTCTACACGGTAAATTGGAAGAAGAAATCTACATGGAAAATCCTATGGGGTACACTGATTATTCTCTCTTGACTTGCAAGCTAAGGAATGCATTGTATGGGCTCATGCAAGCCCCCAAGGAATGGAATCCCAAATTAAACTTTTCCATACTATCATAGAGGTTAGAAAGATGCAAGTTTGGCTGCAAAAGCAACAACATTTCTTCTCCTATCTAGCATCATATTGGAAGAAGGTGGAGAGGTTCACATGCAATGTACCAGGGAACTAATGCAGATAAGAACCATTACACTACATCACTACTTTAGAGAGATGCAGATTGCATAATTTTTCATAATTTTTTTACTCAAGAGGAAATATTTTGGTGTGAAAGCTTGACCCTGGTTCCACTATTCATTTTGAGGGGGGGAAGAGGTTCCCATGATGTTTTCACCATTTCCTCGGTTTATTGAGCAGTTACTTTTACATTAGATTGTATGGGTGGCCTTTGGTCTTAGTTGTTATGGCCTAGGTTGTCCAAGTTTGGATAAGGCGGGGTGTTATGATTATTTGTAATCCTCCCTTGACCACCATAGTCTAAATGTCATTTCCTAGCTTAGGAGGTTGTTTCCACTTCATTAGTTCCATGGGGAAGTCATATGGGACCCACCTACCACCTGATGTGTTAGTTTGCATGAGTTTTGGAGCTCCAAAGACCAATCCCTATAATTTAGGAATCCACACTGAGTCATGGGAATCCCACCATCAGTTCACCCTAGTCTGTGTAAAGTTATGCTCTAATGGGAATCGGTTATCCTAGTGCCACATTTGCATGATTTAAGGGAGTTATGCACCTTTACTCACCTACCTTAGTCAGTTAACTGATTATGAACTGATTTATTTTTCTGGAGTTGCACTAGTGGGCCTCTAGTGGTGATTTATCCACAGTTAGTGATCTATGGACTCAGTCCAATTCATGGGATTTGAATCACTCCTATAGGATTCAAATTTCCTTTATTGTATCATGATTGTATTACATACAAAATAATGATGATGAGATTAATGTTATGATGACAAAGGTTTTCCTCTTGTTTGTTTAATTTCACCATCATTGTTTGATCATTATACACTAAATTTCTTCTTCCTCCTTCAATATTCTTTCACAATGAGGTTCAATCCATCCTGAATATCTTGAAGCTTTGCTAAATTAAACATGGTATCAGAGCAGGTAATCATGCCAACTTCAATCCTCAGAAACTTCCATTGATGCTCTAGAAGCAACTGGGTTCCACATAATTCCTAGTATTTGTGCTTTGCTCCCTATGGATTTATCCAGAGAAGTCTAGCAAGGTGTGATTCACACTGATAATGTGCACATGTTGAAGTAGAGAGTGATTGAATTGGTTTTCCTTCAAATTGAAAATGTTTTTGCAGGTAATTTGAAGAATTCAGAAGAATTGTGCTACTTATCTTAAAGCTGCATAATGGATATTTTAACAGCCTTGACACCCATGATACTCACACCCTTCAACTATATTGATTGGACGTATGATATGCAAATTATTAGAGGGCATCAGAGACGAGATATTAGGTTCAATTCCCCCGAGTTACGTCGGAGGGGGGTGTTGGAGTATCGGTACAACCACATGGTATAATCGTTGCACCTCTGGGAATAAAAAAAAATGTGGACTAACCACCACTCCTGATAATAGGGCCTTGTGCTTGGTTTCATATGTTCATCAACATCAGCATGTTTTGGTGTAACGAAAAAACTTACAATATATAGTCGATGCAGTTGAACTGATTTAACCATAAGAAATACCTCTAACATTTGCATTTGATCGAGATCAGATCCGATAACACTTAGTTTGGTTTGGATTTTGTTGTTCTTCTTGTCAAGTCTGAGTCTGCTAGTTCCAATAGTTGAGCTCCTTGCCTGACAGAGGGTAGTATAGTTTTTGTTAGATGCAGTTCACTTAAGTTATCCTCTCTCATCACTCCACCTCTCATGATAACTAGATCGCTTTGAGACGCATAGGAGGCATCCGGTGATGCATCTAATATGCCTTTTTGCATAGTTCCCATGTTAATGGAGTGCTATAAATTCCTTTACAGATTAAATCCACGCAGAGACAAAAAAAATAGTGTATGATTTTGAATGAGTAAGAGTAGGATTGTGAACACGTATTTAAGCTTATCTATATATGTGGAATCAGTGTTCTATAAGTATTAGGCATCACTAAGCTCATGTCATGTATCAACTTATAAGGGTCTGTCATTTCCATTATTTTACCTTCATGAGTAAGAGGTGACTATCATGATTCATAACCACCATATGAGTACCTATCGCCCACGCTTCTTGCTAACAAACAAAGATATACATTTCTAGAGGGTGTATATATATTCAATCTCCTCCAAGATTCAGAAACATATATTTTGAATTCATATTCGTGTGTATCCATCTATCCTTGTAGTCTCAGTCTCTATTTCAAGATAAGTTAAGCTCAATTTCAAAGGCCATGGCTACTAATTCCAATAAGATAACACCTAATTCGACCACCACTAGTACAACAATTCTACAAGGATTACATGGGCAGGTCGATGGGATTACAACGAGGAATTTAGTTCCCATGGATTTGTAAAGAGAAAGAGTAAATTCGGAGATTATAATAACAAGATGAAGCTAGAGAAAGCACAATATTTGAAAAGGCTAAATTTGTTGCAAGCAAAGGAGAAAAGAAGAACAAAGCAGGAACTTCAGCTGCTATCAATTGGATGAAGATTTAGAACAACAAAAGGAGGAACCCCAACTCATAACACTACTGGACTTCTAAATCCAACTATTCAATTTGATTGAATTGCATTCTTTTGGAGTTCACAAGTGTATTATTTATTTCAGGTAAAAAGTTTCCTTCTTAGTACAAGTTTGTTCATATTTTCACTGAAAATATTGTTTACAAAAATTGTTTTTACGTAGAGACCCATTTCCTTAATGACTTATTCATATGGTAGTAATGTACCATACCGGACTTGATACCATCAAATGACACAAGAAGTGGATGTTGTGTTCGGAATAAGATTGCTTCTCTTTAATTTTAAAGCCTATATGTTGGTGTGTCCGAGGAACTTCAAAAATATTTCACTATTCATTTGTAAAGTGTATGGCAATATACAATAACGGTGTATGAGTCCTATTCTTTTGTAAAGTGTATGGCAATATACAATAACGGTGTATGAGTCAAGAGTGGGAATTTTAAAAATATTTCACCGGTTATTTTTTACGCAAACTTTTTGTTTTAATTATTACTCTGCTTTATTTGATTAGAATGATTAAAAGGGAAATAAAAGTAAAAAAATAAATAAAAATAGTAATGAGTTTTAATTCATATTAAATTTTATTTTAGTAATAAGTTTTAAACCATATTATTACTTTGTCTATATTGTTAAACCATATTGTTACTTTGTCCATCAAGCAACGTGAGTTTTAAACCATACTCAACCAGAGACTTTCTTCATACAACCTTAAGTTATATGTCGTATAGGTTCAAATAGTAATATTTTTATTGCTCAAATTGGTTACTTCATTGTTTCGTGACCGAAAACTAATGAATAAAATAAAGATAATAAAGTTTTTTTCAGAGGAAAAAATACCAGATCTTGTTATTCCATTGAATCAAAGATCATCATGTACAATCAGCCAGAGATGGCATTCATCAACAAAAGATTCAAAACAAAGGGGACCATCAGTACACTATAGCGAGACCCCATCATCCAAAACATGGGCACTTTGGCTACAAGCCTGTAGAGATACAGGCTTTTATCATCACTCCTATAAAAAACAGGTCAGATTTGTGAAAGCATTCAGAAATGACAAGAAGCAAATGAATCATGAGCATAAGAAGAAGACTGAGGGTCTCTTCATGAGTTCGCTAGGATCCCAATAAATGTCTAAACAAAGAAATGTGCATAAAAAGAGAGGGCTAATACCCAGCACAAGCTAATATAGCTGAAAGTTACCATGATCAATTATCATATCATTCAGAGATTCCATTAAATTTCTGAATCCTGATTCAAGAGAGAGTGCATTTTTTGTGAGACTGTCAGCCATCTAGTTATGCTCACAGTAAATGTGCTTCATGGTCACTTCCAGAAAGATAAGCAGCATATCTCAAATGTCATCACACCAATGACTCGGATGAGGTAAGTTCAGTGTGCCAATTCCTGTAGCCATGAGATGATGACAAGGGAATCACCAAATATAGAGTGTAATGGGATCCACATTAGCTTAGTAATAGTGAGAAGAGCCCATAAAGCCAATAGCGCTAATCTAGTGTTAGTGCTGCTACCATAGCCCAGAGAGAAGTACAAGAAGTGAGAGCAACTCAAATGTAACACGAAGCCAGCTCCCCCAATGTTCCCAGCAGCTGCTCCATCAAAAAAACCACATGCATAGTTAATCAGTGGAGGCAATTCAATGGTTCTATTTTTTATCCTCTTTTTAGGCACTATGAAGAGGTGCATGAGCGAATCTATCTGGATAAAGATATCATAAACAGCTGGTAATTTTCCCTCAAAGATACATCCATTTCTATGTTTCCAAATAGACCAATAGATGAAGAGGGGCAAGTAGAGCTTAGTATAGTCGATTGGATGAGACCGAAACCAATGCTTGAGATACAATCGAACAGATGCTTTACTAAAAGAACGAATGCCAAAGTGCTCAAATATAACTTCAAAGGTTCTCTTGGTAAATAGATAGTCCATAAACAAGTGCTAGGCCGTTTCTTCTCCTTTCTTGCAGAGAAAATAGTAGCTAGGACCCTGAATACCACGGCAATTGAGCTGATCCCAAGTTAATACTTTGTTCATTCATAGAAGCCAGATGAAGCATCAAAATTTTTCAGGGATGTTGATTTTCCAAAGGATCTGAAGAACGAATGATGAGTCAGGAAGAGGGTCCATATGATGGTTTGAAATACAATCATATGCAATAGCTGCAGATATAGATTCTGTATAACTCTTATAAGAACAGAGGAGACTATCCGGTTGATTTTTGAGTCTGATCCTTCCATACTCCAGCCCAATAACATATGCATTCCATAAGCGGTGCCACTCCCCATCCAAATCCAGATCCGCTACAGAGAGCCAATAGGACCGTGCATCTGAAGAGTAATTCCTAGCTTGAGCCAAAGTAATAATACCATAATATTCCAGGTAGTCACGAAGATCACGTGGGAGAGTGAACAATCAACCCATACCTATAATCGGGTCCAGACCCACCCTTATGCTATCTCCATTCCCCACATTCCAAGTTAAGCCACTGCCGATCCAAGAAATAGAGTTGATGAACCCCTTCCATATTACAGAGACACCAGAGACCGTAAAAGCCTTACTGCGGATCCAGGACAAAACAGATCTCTTCTTTAAATACTTCCCAGATAATAATTTGAACCAAAGTCCATTTCCACAGAGAGCAAGCTAGAAACTTTTGAGTCTCAAAGAGGTGCTGAACCAACCGAGATTTTTGATGCCCCAACCACCTTGGGAAATAGGTTTGGATAAAGACAACCAATCAACAAGATGATACTTTTTATTATTCCCCAAGGAGCCCCATAGAAAGGCAAATATCATGCTTTTTAGTTTCCCAAGAATGGATTTAGGTAAGGGAACTAAAGCCATCCAGTACACCGGCAAGCTAGTAAGTACTGCTTTAATGAGAACCAGTCTCCCCCCCATAGATAGGAGTTGAAAAGTCCAGTGGGATATCCTTTTTTCAAACTTTTTGATGACCCAAAACCAGTCTTTAACCAAATACCCCATAGGTTTTAGAAAATAACCAAGATAATTGAAACCTGAAGATATGTGCTCAGTCTTGAAGGGGAGGGAGTGGGTGATTCTATTTAAGGTCCCATCATCAACATTGTTGAACAGGAAGCAGGAATTTTCTGAGTTAATGCACATGCCTGAAGCTTCACAGAAAGTATCCAATAAAAATTTGAATGCTATCCATTCTTCACAAGTGCCAAACCCATACAGAATCACATCATCAACAAAGAGTAGGTGCATGAGGGATAGCTGTTGTGAGATTTTGATACCTTTGATCAAACCATTTTTGCGAGTATCTTCAATAAGGAGGTTGAGTCCTTCAATAACAAGGATAAATAAGAGGGGAGAAAGAGGACACCCTTGCCTGATACCACGAGAAGCAGTAAAAAAACTCGAAGGAGAACCATTGATGAGCAGAGCAAAGTTAATCGAAGACAGGCATCCCATAATCCAATTGACCCCCTCCAGTGGCACACCAATTTGCAGAAGTATGAGCCTGAGGTAGGACCAATTAACTCTGTCAAAGGCTTTTGTAAGGTCTAGCTTGAGAATAAGGGCACTTTTGTTCCTGGATTTGACAGAGTGAAGGACTTCTTGAGTAATGGCCAGAGGCTCTAAAATCTGGCGGTTTTTTAGGAACCCAAACTGCTGTGGAGAGATAAACTTGTCAAGGAAGGGCTTAAGGCGTTGAGCAACAACCTTATCGATTAGTTTATAGACCAAGTTGTAGAGTGATATAGGACAAAAAATAGCAAAGGGTAGGGTCTTATCCTTTTAGGAATGAGGGATATAAAAGTCGAGTTTAGAGAGGGTATAACCCTACCAAACTGTTGCGAGTCTTCCACCAGATTTACAAGTTCATCCCCCAGAAGGTCAAAAAAAGCTAGAAAGAACTCCACAGGGAAACCATTAGGCCCAGGTGATTTGTCTTTCCTGAAAGACTTAAGAGCCCTTTCCACTTCCTCTAGAGTAATCTGAGAAGTAAATATGACCCTCTCCTCCTGTAAGATAAAAGAAGGGAAAAGTCGAATGACTTTCAGCTGAGCTGCAATGGATGTTTGATTATCATCACAAAAAATCTGTTTAAAGTGCCTTACACCCAAATCCTTCAATCCCTGATCATGTTCCACCATATTAACCGCCTCATCCTCCAAGCCCCATATAGCATTTTGATTTTTTCTAGCTGATGCCACAGAGTGAAAGAATTTGGTATTGGCATCACCCAGAGATGGCCATATCATTTTTCTTTTAAGTCTAGCAGAGAGGATCTCATGATCCCTCAGCTTTTTCAATTCTGCTTGAAGAGACTGAATCTTAGTTTGAGTCTGTGAAGAATATAGACCCGCGGGGGAGGATGAGAGAATATTATGAATCTCTGACTCTATGCATAGACTCTTATCTTTCATCTCAAGGATCTTAGTATGTGTCCATTCTTTAACTTTCTCTTTCAAAAGTCTGAGTTTCAGCGAGAAATCCTCCATCCCAAAAGAGTAGGTGTCACGTGAGAGGAGAGGCCACTCTTGCTTAATCATGTTGACAAATCCATCATTTGTTAACCACGAGTGGTTGAACTTGAAGGAATAGACACAGGGAGTAGTGGACTCCTTCCATTCCAGTATAACCGGAAGATGGTCAGAGATAGATGAAGGATAGGCCCAAACCCTATGCCGGGGGAGGAAGTCAATCAGACTGGAGGAGAGCAGATACCTATCAAGTCTTTTACTAATACCTTCATCACTCGATCGACCATTACACCATGTCGAACCCGCATAGACAGGAGCGATGTCTATGAGCTGATGCGAGGAAAACAGATACATTGATTTATGGTATAATTTTGTAATTACGATTAGGCCCTTTTCTGGGGTTGCATCTACACAGAGCATCATTTATGGTTGGTTTCACTCTTACAAACCAAGAAAATCACAAAGCTATTAGAGTTTTCTTGGAAATTCATTCCAAAAAAAAGGTAAGATTATAATTAGAGGGAAAAGTTCAAATTCAATTGTTATCAAATTTTTATTTAATCTACAGAACTTTATATGGTAGAAATATTTCAAGATAACATATTTTAAATCTATAATATAAATATTTTTTAGATTCATAAATTCTAAAAGTTCATGATTTAAAAGTATATGATTTAGTAAGAGGCATTTAGCAAAAAAAGTATGAGATACTTTTATTTTAATTTGTGTAAATATTAAGTTAAATAAAAAACATAATTAAATCACAATTAATTAATCATTTCAGTAATTAAATAATTTTATTTTTATTTTTAATTTATCTTGCATACTACCAACATTCTTAGAGATAAATCAATTTTCTTTAAGTGAAAACGTCTATAGAGTGTTAACTTTTAGGGATTTTATCTCTCTTGGCACTTGGTATATCCATAGTTAAGATGGATCTATGGTGCTTATAAACAACGAGCTTTTTATTACTTATTAAAATGCAATTGACATAGTTGTGTTATTATCAAACTCCTCTCAATTTTACAATCCTGATCCATTCTACCCAATAGCAGTGAGTCGTGGCTCGTTGAAGAAGTATATGAGGTATCTCCCTTATTACCTATACCTGCTATACCCAATTCGCTGAGAAAGGGTACATAAAGAAGCCTAATATTTTATTTCCCAGAGACAATGAAATGTGTAGAAGCTCATCTTTGCAAGACATATATAAAATATGATACCATGTTTTTTATAGAATTACAGTCCTAACTTTGCATGTTATGATAATCGATCAAATATATGATAACATAGAATTATGCATTGCTCTACATGCCCAAACTAAGGTATATTGGATTAAAGCTAATTTTTTCTCATATATTTTTAAAGACCAAAACCATCATGGAATAACTCTTGAACTATCAGTATCTTTAGAGTATATGCATCTCTCTAAATGGCTCAAACGCAATAGAATTCAAGAAACCCTTTTTGGATATTGACTTTCCATTATTCTTCAATATAATTCAATATTCATTGATTTGATCTTGACTTTCTTTTTATTGTTCAATGTTTGCTTGTATGAACAATGTACTCAAAAATACATTCCAGTACTCAAATGATTATAAACCATACCAAACTAATATTACAATGGTTTTTTCCATCCATATAATGTATATTTACTTATTACAAAATTATATATCTAATTGAAAAGGTATTTCTTTTTTAAGTCGATTTATCGTCTTATTGTTATTCCCTGACAAACAATTTACAAATAACTCATTAAAGTTCCACTCGATTAGTTGTCCACCAAGACCTCGTCGAAGCCTATGGAGGAGTCGACAACTATCAAGGTTTATGAATCTCTAACGATCGGGAGGATTGAAATATGTATTGTACTCTTATGGATGTCTTTCCAGTGTTCTAGATGCCCTTAATGCACATTCTTCCTCAGAAAAAAACGAAGATATAAGTTTTCGAACAAAGGCCTTTAGGAAATGAATTTGGGAAAGGATGTTTAAAGGGGAATTTTACGATAAAAGGAGAGATTTATTTCCCTTTTGAAATAAATGCATAGGATTTCTTTTGGGACAAGGAACCCAAGGGGAAAGAATTTTTTACTTTTAAATCAAAGCCATAATGAGATAAAACTAGTAGACATGACCGATTAATTTACTAGTGGATGGAAATTTGTGAAATTTTAACTGGCACGACTCAAATGACCACAACATGATGAAACTTTGAAGGAGTGCGGAAGGGGTCAAATGATGAGAGTTTTAGCCAAATTAAATATGTGCATGATCAATACAATGAGTTGAACACAATAGTATAAAAATCATGACATGATGACATGCGTGGAAAAAACGATCAAACTCCAATACACAACATCAACCAAACTATATCAACAAAACAATGCATAAGAAAAAACTTGATAAGTTGTTCAGATGGGTCGTACGGGAGTGTAAATGGTTAAACAAGATACGAACGCGATAAGCATATCTCCTAGACACAATGGTTCAAACAAAATGTTTTTGAAAAACGTTTAGTAGGTTCACATTTGGCATCATGCTCCGACCTCTTCGGAAGCATGTCAACGTTAAGCATCAACACCTTGCAACTCATGTTTTATTTTTGTATCTGGCTTCTTGTTGTATATATTAAGATGAAAGACTTGGCACGTGTAAATATGGGAATATGAATCATAGGTGGTTCTGATTTATTTTTCAAATTGGTAAGATCATCTTTATGAACTCTATGGAACATATAACTTATCCATATCTATTTATTTTGAATATATCGATTTAATTTACTGAATTGTTCTCATGGTTCTCTTATTTGACAGGTCTAGTAACAGAAAGGAGACTACCCTCATCAGAACAACTACTAGTAAAAAGTAACATCTTATTTAGTTCATGTTTTGAACTCCCTTTCTCCAACCTTGAGTGGCATTTCTATGTATAGCATGCATTCTTAATGCTTCAAGGAGATTTTATCGTGTTTCCTTTAATGTTCTTTCTTTCTAGATAATTTACATTCGTATGAATGCAATACATTTTGGAGAACTTCAAATAGATAATGATAAGTCACACTAATAGATGTGTTTTATGCATTTTAAAGGAGGAATCACTATATGAACGAGTCCCTTTAGTTGACAGATCATAATTTTATTGTTGTCAAGTACATTTATTTTGCGTTCAAGGAACTTTGATTTAGTGCGAACTTTGATTCTATTTAAGGGTTCTAGCTCAATGGAAGAGAACCTATTTTACAGGTAGGAGGTTGGTATTTTGATTCCTACATGCCCTATCTACATAAATCAATAACTAATTAAATGAAATATTAACAACAATAAATGATTAAATAAATGACCAATTAACAACAATCAATGACTAAATAAATGAATAGTTAACCACGATCAATGACTAAATAAATTACCAGTTAACAACAAACAATGACTAAATAAATGACTAGTTAACAACAATAAATGTTTAAATAAATGACTAAATGTACTACCAAACAACAATAATTAATGACCAAATAGCAACAATTAATGACCAAATAAATGACTAAATAACAACAATTAATGACCAAATATGTGACTAAATATATGAACAACGCTTGAAGCATGTCAAGCAATTTATGACCCAGTGATTAATAACTAATTTGGTTGGGTTATAAGTGATTGCTAATTTATGACCAGCAGTCATGTGACCAAATTTAGTCGTTTATCACCCATTTTTAGTCATTTTTTAGTCACTTATCACCCATTTTGTACTAGTGTAATTTTGCGTAGAAATATTCTATTGTTTGCAGGCTTTGACATTCATTGTATGGTCACAAACAAGCTCCTCAAGCTTGGTATGAGATGAAGGATAATTTTTTTTATCACTTCAGGGTTCCATCATTGTCATTATGATCCTACTATCTACACTACAAGATACATAACTGATCTCTTGATTCTTATTTTGTATGTGGATAACTTAATTGTCATAGGGGGTTCTTCTTACTTGATTTATAATGTTCAACAAGAATCGATGGAATCGTTTGATATGATAGATCTTGGTCTTCTGCATTATTTTCTTGGTCTATGGGCTCTTTAGTCTTCAAAAGGGGTCTTTATTTTTTAGCAGAATTATTCCTTTGATTTACTTTATCTCTTTGGCATGGTTGATTGTAAGTTAGCATCTTCTCCATTTCAATCACACGTTACCCTTTCTACGAGTTTCTCTTCACCATGATTCAATCCGTCATCTGTATAAAAAATTGATTTGGAATTTATTGTATTTGACTCATACACTTTGTAAAATATCCTTTTCAATTGAGCTTGTATCTTGGTTCTTCAAGGTCCTCATGAGAGTCACTAGAAGGTAATAAAGTGCATTCTCAAGTACATTCATGGCACTACTAAGTTTAACATTCAATACATATTGGATGCATCTCAACTTGAGGGTTTCACTAATTCTGATTGGGTTGGTTTTGTTGATGATTGAAAGTCCACATATGTCTTTCTTTAACACCATGGGTTTGCTCCTATTGCTTGGTATTGTAAGGAGAAACTATTAGTTGCATTATCTTCTACAAAACTTGAGTATCATGTTGTTGTTCCTTATATTCATCGAAGTCCTTTGGATTCTAAATACATTGGGATAGTTTGGCATTCTACAAGATCATTTCACTACTCTTTGGTGTGATAATAAAAGTTCCATACAAATATATCACAACCCAGTTGAGAATCAAAGGACAAATCACATTGAGATTCACATGCACTTCATTCAGGAACTCACCTAGGATAGTATTCTTAAGAGCAAAGTGGATGACATATTCACTAAACCTTTTTAATCCCCTCAATTTCTTCAGTTACGATCGATACTTAGGGTGAAGCAAGTTGTCCTTAGGGGATCATATTCAGTCCTCCTACCTTCATTTTTTATGATGTATTCTCTCTTTTGGGGAGGATTTTTTTCCTACGAGTTTTTATCCATTTCTCCAATTAAGAGAGTCTTTACATGGGTACCTTAGAAAGACTTGTTTCCAGAACCGAACTTTGTTTTCCTTTGTTTCCTCCATACATTTTAAATATGGGGGGGGGGGGGTTGTTGGTGTTTTTCTTTTCCATTGCATACAACATTTGTCAGTTATAATATCATGTAAGAATTCTCGTCCTCAAGGTATATGTGGAAAATGGATGAGCATCCTTCATTTCTATAAATGGAGACACTCTCATGTATTCTTCATTCGTTGAGGCCAATAGATCATTTTTCTCTTGTAGGAGGTTTTGTCTTTGCATATTAATGCGGATCCCTTGTGGCTACATGATTTTTGAAGCTATAGAACTATTGTGTTTAGTTTTAGAGTTAACATGGCATCGCAATCTCCATTCATGTGGGTTAATTTAACTAGATAAATAGGAAATTCAAAACTAGACATTCAACAAGAAGGAACAACTACAAAACTAAAATCAAAGAATTTTATTTATTTTAGTAGGAAAGAGATTACATCCATTGTTGTTGCTATAGCTAGACAACCTCTTTTGGACTCATACTCTCTTCAGTAGCTCTATTGTCCTAGAGAAATATACCCTTTCAAGTTTCTTTCCCCATGCTTTATGCCCTGATGTTATCCCTTTGAATGGTCAGAATTCAATCGGTCATATTCCTTTCCACTTCTTTACGCATCCTTCATATTATCTTGACGGTCAACCTTTCGTAGCTTGGTATGCATTGCCTTAGGAGCCATATCCTGATCTACAACCATCATTTCCCCTTCCACATCTAGAACGACATTCCACAACCACCTCTTTTATTTATGGAATAGGGCAAAGGATCCAAAACACCTATTCCTTTTGGAGCCACCTTTGCCCATGGTTGGACTCATGAGCTTCTACCCGGTGTAAGGATGATGCCAATGGACCACTACTAGATATTTTCCTGCATCAGACATATCCGGTAAGAAAACATGGTCCCAACTCATGTAGATACAACTATAGTGTCTGTAAAGGAGGGAGGCACTCATAGGCGTGCCAACTCTTCTTTATAGACCCACGAGGAATCCTCGATACCTTGGTTTCTCCACTTAACTAAGTATTCAAAATAATCATCCTTTCAAGTCCTCTTCTTAACCCTCTTGGCCAAGATTTTCTCTAGTTATTTGTTTGTCTTAGCTGGTAACTGAGCCATTCACTCATCCATGTTACCTTCTCCATCATATTCTATTCCCTCTTCGAACTTGTATAAGTCTACCACATTGAATATTAGAGAGATATCCAAATTTGTTGACAACTTTATCTTATAGGAATTATCAAAAATATTTTTCAAAATTCTACATGGTCCATTCTTCTTATAGTTCATCTTGTTGTAGGTGCCTTCGGGGAATATTTATTTCCTCAAGTGTTCCATTACCAGTTTACCTTCCTAAAAAACATTGTTCCTTCTCTGTAAATATTGTCTACACTTGTATTCAACATTTCTCTATTCTAGTTTCCTCCTAACCTGTTCATGCATTTCTTACATCCCTTCTACAAACTCAATGGCATCAACACTCTTCCTATCCCCCAGATTTGGAAATTTGACCAAATCCACAATTCCCTTTGGGGATCTTCCATACACAACTTGAAATGGAATCTTTCCAATATATCTTTTCATTGAATCATTGTAAGTGAATTTACCTTGGGACAAAACCAAATCCCACTATCCTAGGCTTTTCCCAGTCAAAATTCTCAACAATTTCCTATGACTCTAATTGACCACCTTGGTCTTTCCATCTATTTGTAGGTGGTAAGCTAAACTATACAATAGATGGGACCCCATATTATTCCAAAGGGTTCTCCAGAAATGTCCAAGAAACCTTGTATCCCTGCCAAAGGTAATACTTCTCAACAACACATGCAACCTCACAATATCTTGAAAGAATAAGGTGGCCACTTTAGCAGCATCATTGGTCTTTTTACAGAGTACAAAATGGGCCATATTAGAGAATCTATCCACTACAACCATAACAGAATCCTATCCTCTTTGCATCATAGGCAGTGCCAAAACAAATTCCATGATTATGTCTTCCCAATGTTTCTCGGGAACTAAAAATGGAGTGTAGAACCCGGTGTTTTGAATTCTACCCTTTTCCAACTAGAAAAATCTACAAAAATCCATAAACCTCCAAACATCCTTGTTGATGTTGGGCAAAAAATATATTTCCTTGACCAATGTTGCAGTTTTATCCATACCAAAATGTCCTCCCAAACCTCCCTTGTGTAGTTATTTTACAAGGTTATGTCTCAAGGATCCATGAGGAATGCACAATTTCTTATTCTAAAACAAGAATCCCTCTTAGATATGGAATTCCAGATATGGTTTTCTGTCCACACTCTAAGACATTTTGCATGCTTCCCAAGCCTATGCAAAATCTGTGTCTTCCCCATATAATTCATCCATACATTCCAAGCCAATTACTTCCATTGACATACAATTTCACAATGCTATCCCCTGACTTAAAACATGTGTAACTGTATTTGACTTTCCAAACCTATGCTTCAAGGAAAATGTGTATCTTTAAAAAAATTCTATCCATTTTGAATGCTTTCAATTTATCTTACCTTGATTGTTGATGTACTACAACACCTTATGATCCAGTGAATAGGACAAACTCTTTCGGGAACATGTAATGCCTCCACTTTTTCCAGCCTTGTTTGATAGCATAGAATTCATGATCATAAATCGAGCACTTTATCTTCGCCTCATTCAATTTCTCACTAAAGAATGCCATCGATCTTCCTTCTTAGATCAATACTACCTTGATCGCCACTCCACTGGAATCACAGTCCACTTAAAACACTTTCTTAAAATTTGGAAGTGACATGATTGGTCTCGGTATCACCTTCTTCTTCAAATCCTCCAATGACTGCATTGCTTTTGTTGTCCACTTGAAAGTCCCTTTCTTCATGCATTCCATAAGAGGTGCACAAATCAAGATGAAATTTCAAATGAATTTTCGATAGAAGCTTACCATTAAACCATGAAATATTCTTACATCAAATACGCATTTAGGTGTTGGCCACTCCAAATTGGCCCTTATCTTGTTGGGATCCATCTTCAAACATTCTATGGGAATTACAAAACCCAAGTACACTAAATCCTCCTTCGGAAATGTGCACTTCTTCAAATTTATGAGTACCTTCTCATACTTCAACCGCGACAACACCTTCCTGATGTGCTCTAGGTGTTTTTCCTTCTATTAAATATCAATTTGTCATTCAGGTACACTACAACAAAATTCCCTAGAAATGGTTTCAAGACTTCATTCATAAGTATCATAAATTTGATGGTAGTGTTGGTCAATCTGAACAACATCACTGGCCACTCAAACAATCCATCCTTGGTATTGAAGTCTATCTTCCACTCATCCCTTTCTCTTATCTGAATATGATGATACCCACTCGTAAAATCTATCTTTGTAAAATATTTAGATCCACTCAAATAGTCCATGATATCATCCATCTGTAGTAAGGGGAATTTGTACCTAATGGTTATCTTGTTGATAGCCCGTGAATCGGTGCACATTCACCACTCACCACCCTTTTTCAGTGATAACATTGTCGGTAGAACACAAGGACTTAAACTCTCTCGTATCGGTCCTTTGTTAAGCATCTCTTGTACTTTCCTATTTACCTCTTCGCTTTCTTCGAGGTTCATCTGGTAAGGTTCCTTATTGGATAGACTTGATACTGGTATCAAGTTAATATGGTGTGAAATACTCCTCATAGGAGGGATTCATGCTGGAAAATATTCTACAATAATCTTCTTAAATTCCTTTAATAATGATTGAATTTCAGGTGGTACACTATTTGTACTTCCATCCTCTTGGATTCCCTTTGGAATCAGTTCCAGGAAAAAATTGTCCTTATTCTGTTCCTTTATAAATTCTTTATTTGAGAAAAACATGACATTGTTGCTACTACTATTTCCAGTGCTTTTTCTACCACTATTGACTACTGCATTCACTTCATTGTCCACCATTGGTTCTAGCATGTAATGTTGTACATCCTTGATAAATGCATAGGTGTTTTCTCTCCCATCATGGTGGGCCTTCCTATCAAAGAACCACAATATTCTGAGAAGAAAATGGCCTGCATCCATATCGACCACATCAAAATTCCCAATCTAGAAATTTAGTAAGCACTACTTAGTCACAGTCACTTGTTGTCCCCTTTAAACCACAAAACATGATATGGATTTGGATGGGAAATAATTTTCAAATTTAACTTCTCCATGACCTCCATAGATACTAGATTCTTTGTACTCCAACAATCAATTATCATATTACAATACTTTCCTTCCACCTTGCACTTTGTTTTAAAAATTATTTTTCTCTATTCAAGTTCCTCTGCAATCTTCTTCTTGGTATAAACTAGCACTCTATATAAAACCAAATTCTCACCCTACTCTTGTTGGAATATTATCGCATTCTCTCCAATAGCAAGTGTCCCATAAACTTGAGTAACTTTCACTCTAGCTTCATTATGTCTCCTTGCATTTTGTTTTTTTGGACATTCTGAGGCCTTGTGTCCTTCCACTCCACATCTATAGTAGATGATATAGTACTTACGTCTTCCCGATCTGAATCCTCTACCTCTTCCATTTTTATTTTCACCTCTACCATTCTAGTTACTGGTGGATTCGTCCTCTTTTTCATTACCCTTCAAAACATTTACTTTTCATCTTCCTCTAGGACTCCCTCCTCTATTTTTCTGTTGCAATTTCTTATCAATATTTTCTTCCATTCTTAGGAAACTTGGTAAGATTCATCTATATTACAGAACCAATGCATGCTCATTTCATCATGCATCTAATATTTTAGTTCATTCACATACCTTTCTAGTCTCTAAAATTGAGGTTCCTTTATCCCTTACTGATGTGACAGTATGAAGAATTCTTCCATGTACTCCTAGACAAACATCTCTTTTTGCCTCAAGTTCTGTAATTGCTTATCTAAATTCTGCTAGTAATCTACATGAAAAAACTTCTCCTTAATTTTTCTCACCATATTCCTCCATGTCTTAATCTTCTCTTGTCGGTTTCATTTCCTATATTTCTATAGCATATCCCACCATAGTGAATCATGTCCCTTCAACTTTGTCATTGAAAATCAAACCCTATTGGGGTCTTGCATGTTCTCATACTTGAAGTAACTTTCGAGCTTCCTTATCCAATCTAGAAGAGTCTCAACCTTTAGGATTACATCATAGCATGACACTTCCACTTTGGCACCGGCTCTATCTTTCAAAAATGATATCAGATGCAGAGTTGAGTCTATTTAACCATCTCTTTGTTCTTCCTCAATCTCTTCTTATGTGTAAGAGTCTGCTTTAGCATCCCCATTTCTTCTATTATCCAGTTCATCTATCCTCTTTCTTAGTTCCTCTAACTCTTAGCTCCCTACACCTCCCTACGTTGCTTCTCTTCGCTGCGGTGGCATTCTCACAAGTTTTATTGTATTCCATGGTAGGACCACCATTCATAGGCGTCATTTTGGCTCTATTTCCCCACAACTAGCACTTTAGCAACCAGGTTGAACTACCACCAAAACAAGTTTTTGTTATCACCTTCTATAGGGGCAATTTAGGAGACTGTCCCCATGAGTCGAACGCTTCTTTAATACTGTTTTATATAAATCCCATACATCTACATGATTTATGTATCAAATAACTACTGTGCTTAGTTTTAGAGTTAACACAACACAATATCCATTCACATGGGTTAATTTTATTTGCTTATTAGCCATGAAGAAATTCAAAACTAGACATTTAGCAAGAAGGAACAACAACATAATTGAAATTAGAGAATTTTATTTGCTCATTAGCCAAGATATTACATCCATCATTGGTGCTATAGATAGACACCCTCTGTTGGACTTGTACTTCTCTTTAGTAGCTCTTTTGTCTTGGATAAATCGAAATGTTCCATTTGCTTTCCCCCTGATTTATTCCTTTAATCTATCCCTTCAAATGGAAAAAATTCCAACTACCACATTCCTTTCCACTTCTTTGTGCATCCTTCATATTATCCTAGCATTTAGACTTTCACAGCTTGGTATGCATGCTCCTAGGATCTCTAGTCGTCATTCCCCTTTCATAGCTAGAACCACATTCCACAACCGCCTCTTTTATTTCTAGAATAGAGCGGAGGATCCGCAACCCTTGTTCCTTCTACAACGACCTACACCTATGGTTGGACTCCTACACTCCTACCTGTAGTATTGCTACCTAGTCTAAGGATGATGTCGATGGCCCACTGCCAGAGATGCTCATGCGTCACATGTCCTGGCATACCTATGTATCTTTTTCACATTAATAGAACGAAAAATATATAAATCTAGTATAAGAAAGTTTGTGTTAAGGTTTTAACAATAAATGACGTCTTGTTTGTATTAATTTGGATATGTAGCAAAAATCTACATTGAGTATGTCTTTACCTATGTCTTTGTCAATATAAAAAATATTTTACAAAATTTAAAAAAAATATTTTTAATTAAAATTTGTATAGAAAAAAGGTATAATGTTTTTTTCTTTGATATAGAAATCATTTTTATTTATGTGTTTTAAAGTACAACAATTAGAGAAAAATGAGTCACATATAAGTAGCATTCAATTCAAAAGTATGTGGAAAATAAATATAGAGAAGTCTCCATTAATGTTTTCTACAACTACTCTTTCCAATATTTAATTGGATAAGATTAGGGCACAAAGGATTTCCACACACAAATTGTACTCTATGTATGACAATATGTGTTTTTTCATTTTTTTGAATGTGCCACATATGTGGAATATGCATGGTAAAATGTGATGAATTGTACTGTTAGGTATAGGATTGATTATATTCTTTGATTCCTTCGTGTAGTGCTTTGTCAAAATGTTGGTGTTGGTTGCATCACACTACTGTTGCTCCATTTCCTATGTAAGTTTTACATCGACATACATGTCATCATAGCTCCTATTGGTTGTGGTACCTAAGTTAACCTTTGTAAGTCCTATGCTGTGTATATAAAGATGGTATTGAATTGTGCACTTATATTGGTTTATCTAAAACACATACTATCATGTCCCCATTCATCTACTTAACCTATAGAGGGGAGAATTGCAAATTAAGGGATTGTAAATTTCACCCAAAGGTCATATTAAAAATTTCATGACAAGTAAAATGTGTGTAAAGAGGCATAATAAAAATACATAACAGAATAAACTCTAGAAACACACACACACATAATATGCATATACAAGCCTAAATATCACATGCATAATAAGAAATTCATTGCACGCTAGATTACTTATCTTTAAACAAAAAGTATCAAAGCAATTGGATATGTAAGAGGAATTTTCCACCCAACCATAGGAACTATGTCCAACATATACTATTTCTACTAAAATTCCACCCTCAAATTGGGCTACAAGGCTATCTCTCAAAACACAACCCATTTCTACTCTCTATACTTATCTGAATTCTCATATAGAGATCTACAACAGTCTCACTCAACCATCATAGCTTTGGATTCACAATGCCTACCCCACACAACACCCTTCTAGGCTTAGGCATCCCCTTTGCCAATCCATGCCTCCCTTGGGTGATCCATCTTGACACGTGAATACCAGTTTGTACATAGAAAGAGTCCAACCTGGTATATGCTATTGGAGAACTACATGTATCCTTATTAATGGATTTTCAAGCATGATAGAGTAGAACTCAATGGTTAAGGGTTCCTATCCTGCCCAACCTCAATGCTCATCTACAACCATCTCTCCTTCCTTTTCAAATCTACAACTCTAATTCCAAATTTGAATTCCTATGTGATACATAGTCTTGTAATGGTAATGGTAGTGAACCATGTGAAGGAGGGCTCTGTGTAGGGTAAATTTATTTGCAAGGGTGATATGTGTGCAATGTTAATTCTATACCCAAGAATGTGAGATTGTTTTCATAGTGTATGGGGTGAATTATATGTCATGAGAGAATGTGAGAGTGTCTACGTAAATGAGTGGTTGAATCCAAGGGATTAGATGGAATGGTGATAGGAAAACTAACATAAATTATGACCATAGGATAAAAGGACCCTTACAATTGTCATAACTTTCATAAAAAGAACATTCACCCCTATGCTTCCATATTTACATGAAGGCACTTTTCCCACTAACCTCACACATGCATTCAATGATTGGGTTTATAAGTCAAAAGGGAGTAATTACCTCATTTAAAGCTCATGGAAGAAGTTGGATTTGTTCTATAGTTGACACTTGGAAATCAAGGATTCAATATCCCATAATCTCCCTTTCCTCTTCCCCTCTTGTGGAATCGTAGGCCCTCTAGTGCTCTTAACACAACCATGTTAGACCATTTATATTATTTTCCAACATAATATTTACATAACATTCGAATTGGCTTGACAA
>LPNX010730832.1:161769-192725 GCA_001517045.1 Pseudotsuga menziesii | reverse complement strand
CCCCCCCCCCCCCCACCCCCCTCTTGTAATAACACCATCCTTAGTGTTTTCTCAAAATTGGAACAAAAATGGATATGCCTCTCTCATGGAATCCTCCAATTCCCATGTAACGTCACCGGGACCAAAGTTCTTCCATTCCACCTTTATTTATCCAATGGATTGGTTCTGGAGCAATGTTACTTTCTTGTCAAGGATACCTAGTGGCTTGGCTTAGGATTCTCTCTTAGGTTCCACCTAAATCACATCCCAATCAATCACATGGTTAGGATCATGTAGATCTTTCTTAAGAAAAGAAACATGAAAGACATTATTAGATCTAGTGTTAGCATTCAATGCAAGTCTATATGCAATTGGCCCTATCCTCCTTGGCACTTCAAATGGGTCACAATATCTCGGTGATAGCTCGACACAAATCCAAAGCTTCAAGAAAATCTTCCTTAGCCTCACTCAAACATAAACATGATCCCCAACATTGAATTCCCGATGCACTTGATTCTTATCTACATAGATTTTATGTCTATCTTGGGATGCCTTTAAATTTTTCCTAATCTTTGCAATCTCCCATTTCATTCTCTTAAGCAATTTTGGCCCAAGAACAATTATGTTCACTAGATTATCCAAAGTACTAGCATCCTACACTTTCTACCATATGAAGTCTCAAATGGACTCATTCTAAGTGATACTTGCTGCTCATTGTTATAAAAAAACTCTACCAGGTGTAGATAATCTTCCCACTTTGATGGTATGTCCATCACATACATGTGAAGCATGTCATCAATAACTTGATTCACTCTTTATGTTTGTCCATCTATATGTGGATGGTAGGATGTTCTAAAGTTAAGATGATTTCCTAGATCATAGAACATGGCCTTCCAAAAGAGGTGAACTTGGTATCCATATCTAAAATTATGGATTTGGGAAACCCATGCCACCTAAAGATTTACTTCATGAAAATATTTACAATGTTAGTCACTTTATATGTGGGATTAACTAGAATAAAAAAATGTTGTCTTAGTTAACTTGTACACCACCACCATGATTAAGTCATATTATCTCACTATCATGGGAAACCTTGTAATAAAATCCGTGGAAATCACTTCCCATTTCCATTTAGGTATGGACAATGGCTGCAATAACCCCATTGGTGTTAATGCTCAACCTCAATTGTTATAGATTCCTACTAGTAGCAATGTCTTCTGGTATCCTAGGTGACCCAAATATGGCATTGCATGAATCTCATCCATAATAGTCCTTGTTAATTTCCCAATATTATGGATATACGATATACCCTTAAAGGTAAGAAGTATGTATTCTTCTAAATAGTAACCCTCATACTTCTTTTTATCATTTGGTTATTGCAATCCGACTTTGAACTGTTGATATTGTTCATCTTCAGCAAGAGACTCAATGATCCTTTTCCTTGGGTATGATTTACAAACCGTAATGGATGCCACATGCATTGTGTGCATCTTGCTTTTGAGCACATCATCCACCCTATTCTCCTTCCCTTCTATGTGTTTGATCTCGAAATTAAATTCTCTCAGGAACTCCATCCATCTAGCTTGTCCGAAATTTAGTGTTGGTTGTTCAAACAAATATTTTAGACCACAATGTTATGTTCTAAGCTCAAATTTATTTCTTGTCAGATAACTCCTCCACATCTTCAATGTGTGCACTATGGTAGTGAGTTCTAAATCATGGGTAGCATAATTCTTTTCATGCTCCATTCATAGCATATGGCATGATTTTCATACATAAGAACTCCTCCAATGCCCTTATTACATGCATTAGTACACACCATGAAATCATTTTCTACGTATGCAATTCTTAAAATTGACACACTGGTTAGAAGCTTCTTCAATAACTAGAAGCTTCCTTCACATTTTTGTGTTCATTTTAAACTTGCCCCCTTCTTTTGCAAACCACTGATCGGGTGTGAAACCTTGGATAATCATGTGATGAATCTCATGTAATAATTGGAAAGGTCCATAAAGGAAATAATGTCTATCACATTCCTTGGAGTTGGACAATTCATAATGGTTTCAATATTTTGAGGGTCCAAAAACATTCCTTCATTCGAAACAATGTGACCCAAATAATGAATCTTCTTCTTATAGAAGTAACATTTTCTTAGCTTTGCATATACCTTATGCTTCCTTATCACTTAAAAATACATTCTCACATGCTCCTTATTCTTCTTTCCATTATCAAAGTAAGTGATAATGTCCTCTAAGAACACCAACATGAATTTATCCAAATATTGAAAGGTACCATTGTAAAATTGAAATGGTTGTATCATGTTCTAAAATTTGTTTTATGTATATCTTCTTATTTAATTATGACATGATGGTAATCTGAACTCAAGTCAATGTATGAAAATATTTTCTCCTCTCATTTGATAAAACAAGTCATCAATTCGAGGAAATGAATATTTGTTCCTCACTGTAGATTTGTTCAATTGTTTGTAGTTAATACACATCCTAAGCGTTCCATATTTCTTCTTCACAATTAGAATAGGTGCTCCCCATGGAGACAAACTCATCAAGATATATTTCTTTTCCAGTTGTTCTTGCAATTGCATTTTTATCTCCAACATATCTAGTGCACTCATCTTGTATGACTCTTTAGATACTAATGCAACTACTTGCACAAGATCAATTATGAAATCAATGTCCATTTTTGGAGGGAGTCTTGTCACTTTAGTGAGAAATACATCCCTAAATTCTTGCAAGATTCGATAATCCTCCAACCTCATAACTTCATTTTTTGTTATTCCATGTACATTGGATGCATACAATTGGAAACCTTTTCTCCAAAAATTCTTCAGCTACATGGATGAAATCTCTTTAATAGAAACATCCTTTGTGATGCATATTACCTTTCTTGGGTTTCCTTCTTCATCAATGCATGAATTTCTTGTTATAATTGTAAAGCTTCACTTTGTGTGCTTCCAACCAATCCATTTCAATGAGAACATCATAAGAACCAAGTGGAAGAAGTTCACATTTTCCCTTGTGAATAGAACATCCATTTGCAATGGGTAATTCTCCACTATTTCACTAAATATCCTCTTGGTTCTTGTGTCTAGTTGAACCAACGATGACCTACTATGATTTGTATTACTAAAAGCACAATTATCAACCACTCTATATACTATATGTAGAGCCATGATCAATCAAAATATAAATAGAATGCTTAGCAATCTTACCTTCAACTTCAACCACAGTTGATTGACGATCTACTTGGAAATCTTCTTGAACATAGTAAGATTGCTTCACACTCCCATTCCAATGTGGACAACTCCTAATCATATGGCATGCTCCACATCACCAACATTGAAGTGTCTCTCTTTTCTCTCTTGGCTTGTCTCCCACCATCCTTGTTGGCTTAGTCACACCATGTGATGGATATCTTTGTTTATTTCTGAAGTGGGGAGGATTGAATCCTTTCTTTCCTTGGTCAAACCTATCCTTCTTCTTACCCTTCCATGCATTCTAAAATTATGGCCTACTTTTATTTTGATCATAATAATACTTATCCTTTCTTATGGTGTCATCTAGAGTTTAAGGTTCATCAAACTCAATCCTATCCTTGTAACACTTGGGTAATCCATAGAGAAAGTCCTAAATTTTGACCTTATCATCCCCAATATACTTGAGATATCTCAACAACTTAAAGAATTTATTGTTATATTCCTCCATGGTCATTTTTCCCAAGTTCAATTCATGGAACTCCTTGATTTTTGTCATCATAGTACCTATGGATTTTGACCGTGGCTTTACCATCCATGGGTATTCTTGACCATTAGTGACTTTTTGGTCACAAGATCACTCTACTTACAATGGAGTTCAACCAACCTCTTATAGACTTCCATCACATGAATGCCATGGGAAGACCTCCCAATTCCACGGGTCTATTACAACATTGAAAATTTGGTTAAGTTACTCTATGACCAAGTCAATATTAACCCAAAAAAAGTCCTCTTCCTCCTATTCCTATGAGATCAAGAGCTTGAACCTTCAATGGAGTCTCTAGAGTGAGATGACTCATTGGAATAGATTTCTAGAGCATATGTCTTATGTCTAGAATCTATTCTTGAGATATCGGATCTCTTACGAGAAGGTCCCCTAGAGCTACTCCTTCCATTTGAATAATTTCCTAAGTGTTGTCTCGAGTCAAAATTTCTATGGATATTAGTTAGGATTTGGAGTATGGTGTTAGAAAACAGGACTACAGAGCAATAACAGATATACAGTTAAATCAATAAACAAGATGCAAAACAAATTAAAACATTACAGAGAGACACAGAAATAACGTGGTTCACCCAAATGATGGGCTACGTCCACAAAGAAATCACCAGTCCTTTTATTACAGCCAGAAATATGAAGGGATACACCCTGCAGCAAAACCGCTGCACTTCCTCTTCACGCTCTCACGGTCTCTCTTCTGATACAATACAATACCATACTCAGTCGTTTTACAATGCTTTCTTTTATAGGGGAAATACAATGGGAAAATTCTATGGTTAACCCAATACCATGGGTCCGCAATACTGTTGGCCAACACACATCCCAAAAAAAATTCTCAGGGGCTCCACCCCCGAATCCCTGTTTCTCGGGGGCACTGACCCCGAACCCCTATGTCTCGAGGGTGTTGCCCTCGAACCCCCTTTTTTGTGGCGCTACCCTGAACCCCAAGGCAGGGGGAATGAGTGTATAGTACTCCTGGGTTACAATCACAACTGAATAATATCTCTTGATCTAGAAGATTAGGCTCCACAACCAACAATCTCCCACTTGGAGACTGATCACAGCAACTCCACTGCTACTGCACTTGCTAGACTATGCTTTGGACCTTGGATTTGGAAAATTTCTTATTTTCACCTTCATGCTTGAAGGCCAACAGAAACCGAGCAAGAACTCAGTTTCTCTCTGGTTACTCCCTTTGTCAACATGTCTACAGGATTCTGGCTAGTGTGTATCTTTTCCAATTTTAACAGTTCTTCATCTAAAACAAATCTTATAAAGTGGTACTTGATTTGTATATGTTTAGTCCTCAAATGAAAGGCTGAGTTCTTTGCAAGATGAATGGCACTCTGGCTATCACTGTACAGCCTACTATTCTCCTGCTTCTTACCCAATTCTTCCATGAACCTCTACAACCAAATCATCTCCTTACTAGCCTTTGTAGCAGCAACATACTCTGCTTCCGTTGTTGAAAGTGCAACAACCTGTTGCAGTCTTGAAATCCAGCTTACTGTTGTTCCACCTACAGTAAACACATACACTGTGGTGCTCCTCCTGTTGTCTTTATCACCAGCCATATCTTCATCAACATATCCCTGTACAACAATGTTTGAACCTCCAAAACATAATGCATGAGAAGTGGTACCTCTCAAATACCTGAGAATCCACTGTACTGCTTTCCAATGCTCTTTACCTAGATTATTCATATACCTACTCACAACTCCCACTGCATGTGCAATATCTGGTCTTGTGCACACCATGGCATACATCAAGCTCCCAACCGCTGATGAATAGGGAATCTTGGACATGTAATCTATCTCTTCCTGTGTCTCTAGACACATATCCTTGCTTAGTTTGAAATGGCTGGCCAAAGGTGTACTGACTGGTTTTGCATTCTGCATTCTAAACCTTTACAACACCTTTTCTATGTACTCACCTTGAGACAATGTCAATTTGCGATTTTTCATGTCTCTTGTTATTCTCATACCAAGGATTTGCTTTGCAGCACCCAAATCCTTCATCGCAAATGATTTAGCTAGTTTTCTTTTGAGCACATTTATATCCTGCATGTTAGACCCTGCAACAAGCATGTCATCCATATACAATAACAAGATAATATATCTTCTGTTATCTAGCCTCTTGAAATAAACACAGTGTTCAGAATGACATCTATCATAACCTTGTTCTGTCATAAACTTATCAAATTTTAAATACCACTACCTTGGAGCTTGCTTTAGGCCATACAAGCTCTTCTTCAACCTGGAAACCAAATTCTCCTTCCCTTTGACCTCATACCCTTGTGGCTACTGCATATAAATCTCTTCCTCCAAATCTCCATGGAGAAAGGCCATTTTTACATCTAACTGTTCAAGATGCAAATCTTCTACTACCACTAGACTTAAAATAGTTCTAATTGAAGTCATTTTAACAACAGGAGAAAATATTTCATCAAAGTCTATACCTTTCTTTTGTGCAAACCCCTTTACAACAAGTCTAGCCTTGTATCGCTTCTTTCCTCCATCTTCTTCCTTCAACCTGTAAACCCATTTATTCTGCAATGCCCTTTTTTTTGCAAGCAACTTAACCAGATCCCAAGTCTGGTTTCTTACCAATGAGTCCATCTCCTCATCCATGCCTTGCTCCTTCTTCTTTCTAGTTTCTACCTGCATTGCTTCTTCAAAACATTCTGGTTCACCAGAATCAGTCATCAATAAATAATACAGTGAAGGAGAGAATCATTCAGGGGGTCTAATTAACCTGGTAGACTTTCTTATAGTTGCAGGAGTTTTAGGTACCTGCTGTTGCTCTTGATTTTCTGGTGCTTTTGGAACTTCATTTTCTTTGATTTCATCAAGCACTGTGTACTCTGTGTTTTCCTTTTATTCTTTCTTTCCATGCAACTGATCTTTGTACATGGCCTTTTAATTGAATACTACATCTCTACTCCTAATGATTTTGCAATTTTTAAGATCCCATAAGCGATAACCAAAATCATCAACCCCGTATCCAATAAAGGTACATTTCTTGGATTTAGCCTCAAGCTTTGTTCTATCATATTTATCAATATGGACAAATGCTTCACAACCAAAAGTTCTAAAAAATGAGTATTTTACCTATTTACCTGTCCATGCCTCCTTTGGAATGCCACCATCCAAAGCGCTTGAAGGCCCTCTGTTTATTAAATAAATAGCAGTGTTTACAGCATCAGCCCAAAACTGTAAGGGAAACCCTGTATGCAATCTCATACACCTTGCACGCTCCATGATCATTCTGTTCATCCTTTCTGACACACCATTTTCTTGGGGTGTTCTAGGGACTGTCTTCTCTCTGCGAATCCCATTGTTTGAACAATAACTATCAAACTCCTTACTGTAGTACTCGCCTCCATTATCAGATCTGAGACATTTCAACCTGTTTCCTATCTCATTCTCAGCCAAAGCTTTCCACTTCTTAAAAGTATCAAACACATCAGATTTTTGTCTAATGCAATAAACCCAAGTTTTTCTAGTTGCATCATCAATAAAAGTAACATAATAACGAGAGCCACCAAGAGATTGTACCTGAGCTGGTCCCCATACATCTGTATGGAAAAGATATAACTTTTCACTCTTCTTTTGTTTCCCAACCCTGAGAAATCTAACTCTCTTCTGTTTTCCATAAACACAGTTCTCACAAAATTCCAAAATTAACTGCTTCAGATCAAGAAGTAGTTTCCTTGAGTGGAGAATCTGCATCCCCTTCTCACTCATGTGGCTAAGCCTATGATGCCACAACACCGCAACTATTTCTATGGAAGCTACAGAGATAGAATAATCAGTATTATGAGGGCATAAATATAACGTACCTATCCTATCTCCTTTTGCAATTACCATTGATCCTTTAGTGATCTTCCACCACGTTTCTCCAAATGTAGACAAACAACTACCATCTCCCAACTGCCCTGTTGAGATCATATTTCTTTTCATAGCGAGAATGTGCCTTACATCCTTTAGCAACCATTCATTTCCATTATTTAACTTAATCCTCACCTTACCCTTTCCAACAATTTTACATGGTTCATCATCCCCCAATAGCACATGCCCAAAATCACCTTGAACATAATCATGAAATAATTTCCTATGGGGTGTACCATGACATGAAGCCCTTGAATCTACTACCCAGTAATCACTAGTATTATCTAATGCAAGAATCAAAGCATCTTGTAACAAATCACCTGCTACATTCGCTTCTTGAGTAGTCTCTTGCTGCTTCTCACCTTTCTTCTTTGGTGCTCGACAGTCTTTCTTCAGATGTCCTTTCTTACCACAGTTCCAGCACTCTATTTTTCTGAATCTGGACTTGGATCTTCCCTTTTTATTAGAGGAAATTTGAGGTCTAAAGTGGGCCTCCTAAGGAAAATAATAAAATAATAGTTAAAATAATAAAATAATAGTTATTAATTTTGGAGGAAGAATGAAAAAAACTACTTTTTTTGTTCATATTTTCGACATATCTCCATGTGTTATTACTCAAATTCCGAGCGGGAGAGATCGTTGGATGCGGAATTTAATTCCGCATCCAACGATTACCCACACTACATACTTTTGATGGACCCCGCTACCCCAAAAATAAGAAATACCTGAAAAAACGTGATGATGTGGACGTGGAATTTAATTCCGCATCCAATGAGTACCCACACTGCATACTTTTGATGGACCCCGTTACCCCAAAAATAAGAAATACCTGAAAAAACGTGATGATGATGTCATCATCACATTTTTTAGGTATTTCTTATTTTTGGGGTAGCGAGGTCCATCAAAAGTATGCAGTGTGGGTACTCGTTGGATGTGGAATTAAATTCCACATCCAACAAGCTCTCCTGCTCGAAATTTGAGTAAAAACATAGGGAGATATGTCAAAAATACGAACAAAACAAGTAGTTTTCTTATATGACAAATATGTCAATTCAACCATTATGGTTGACTCATTTTATTGAAATTCTATTGGTTCCTAAATTCCAACTCACAAAATTTATTGTTGGCATGTTTTCTTATAAGGCCCATTTTAGACCCTAAATTTCCTCTAATGAGACTTGCCGCGATTTCCTGGGCTCCTTCCTCTCTCATTTTGTCTCCCTCTGCTCTCCATGGTCAACGCATTTCCTGATGTCTCACCTGTGCTTTTTCTTCATAATTCCTCGCTAAGAATAACACCAACAACATCATCAAACTTAAGAGTGTTTGAACTAGGGACAGAGTTACTTACAACCATGACCAAGCTATTCCAGCTTTTTGGCAATGAGCACAAGATTAGAAGAGCCCTAACCTCATCATCAAAGTTCACTTTTACGGAACTTAACTGACTGGTAAGTGTATTCAACTCATTTAAATGGTCAGCAACAGATCCACCTTCCGATATCTTCATATTAAATAAATGCTTCATTAAAAATACCTTGTTAGAAGCCGAGGGTTTTTCGTAGAGCTTACTCTATGCACTCATCACACCCTCTATTGTTTTTTCTTTCGAAATATTGAAGGCCATCGACGAAGCCAGGCACTGCCGTATTGTTCCCAGTGCCTTTCTGTCAAGAGCCTCCCATTCTTGATCCGTCATAGCCACCGACTGTTTTGCTTTTTCGCCCAATGGCAAGTACAAATCCTTTTGGTACAAATAGTCCTCCATTTGCATCTTCCATATCTGATAGTTTTGGCCATTAAATTTCTCGACCCTAAACCTTCCTTCTTCCGCCATTGCTCCCACTCGAACTAGGAACCCTTCTTTCCTGCAAGTTTACCAACCAAATAGACCTTTTGGCTCTGATATCAATTGTTAGAAAATAAGGTCGTAGAGCAATAACAGATATACAGTTAAATCAATAAACAAGATGCAAAACACATTAAAACATTACAGAGAGACACAGATATAATGTGGTTCACCCAAACGATGGGCTAAGCCCACAAAGAAATTGCCAATCCTTTTATTATAGTCCAGAAAGATGAAGGGATACACCCTGCAACAAAATCGTTGCACATCCTCTTCATGCTCTCACAGTCTCACTTCTGATACAATACAATACCATACTCAATCGTTTTACAATGCTTTCTTTTATAGGGGAAATACAATGGAAAAATTCTAGGGTTAACCCAATACCATGGGTCCGCAATACTGTTGGCCAACACACATCCCAAAAAAAATTCTCGGGGGCTCCACCCCTCAACCCCCATGTCTAGAGGGCATTGCCCCCGAACCCCAAGGCAGGGGGAATGAGTGTACAATACTCCTGGGTTTAATCACAACTGAATAATATCTCTAGATCTGGAAGATTAGGCTCCACAACCAACATATGGCCGCACTCAACTCATTTTGTTCTTCATAAGCTCTAATCAACCTCTCATTATATTCTCTGTAACTTTGGCGCTCCACTCTTAGGATCCTCATGGTTTATGCAATATTTGAGGGAATTACTTGATTTCTTCAATCAATGAATTATGTCTCTACATTCTCAACATGTATATTCACCCCCATGGCATCTGTTTCAGTTGCATAGGGATCCTGTGCATCTTCCATGATGAGGTTTCTCTTGGTCCAACCAATACCAAGGATCTCCAAATATAATCTATTGAATATGGATACTTAACTATTCATTATGGGATATTGAATTTGGATATAAACACATATGTTAGCCTCATTACATTATGAGAAAATCATAAAATTAATTTTCATGCATTCCAAGAACTACCCATATTGACAATTTTTGTCAAATTATGGCTATAGGAAATTTTATGATAAAATTTTAGAAACATTTGAATCACCCCTTAATAATATGACTATACAAATTTTGTTCCCTCGTGGATAAGCTTTCCATTTACTGTAAGTATTTCCATTTCTGATTCCTCAAAATAAAAATAAAAATAAAAATAAAAAATTACAACCTTTCAAAATTGTTGAATTTGCCTAATTCTACACTTTTCCAGCACCTACAAGTCAAGGGTGGAAACCGATGCTTATTTCCAAACTAACCTTTTTTCAATGACAAGGTCTATGTTATAAGCCCATTTCACAGATTTATTTCCATTTACCATCAACTGTTTTTGGTCGACTATAAGTGGTTTCCTAGTTAATGGTAAATGTTTTTCCGTAAACAGTAAGCAATTTCCATCACTAGATTCCTCCTTTTTTGGGACCTTCACACGTGCAAACATGCCCCATGTTAATTGTCCTTACTTGTTTTCCATATGGCCCCAAATTGAATATCATATGTTCGCACAACCTTAGGATAACACATGTTTGACTCTCCATATGCGAACAGTCTAGATATATTAATCCAACTTGTGTGATCAAATCCTATTTGTTCATGGAAGGGGTATTCCCGTTGGGCGATAAATACTCATCCTGTTGCAGAGCATTCTGATGCACTTGCAGTAGGCATGTTAACCTTTGGATTAAAACGGTTTATGATCCAAGGGTTAGCGTGCCTGCTGCAGGCACATTGAATGCTCTACAGCAGGCTAAGTATTTATTGCCACACTCGTTGTATCCCATGCACCTTGAATTGCATGAATGGCCATGATATTCCCTTGGAACTTATGAAATTTGATATGATTTGTTCATGGAATTCTCATTGTATTAGGGTACATTCACTTCTGTTTATGCAGGTGGTCATGATTGACTAATCAAACATGCACAATGCAATCTAGGCCATTCGCATTGGGGGAGTTTCTCCAGTCACAAATTGTATATTGAGAGGTTCACTCGAAACCCAAACATCCTATGATATATCCTGCCAAAATTTGTATATCCTCGTTCTTTTCCAATTGTAATGGAATCCCTATCCATCTTACTTGGATTCCACCCATGTAGTTGACCCTCCAATGGCGTTTCCCCTGTACACAAGTTTCCATGTGGTTGGTCCACATCACACTCCCTTGTTTGTGTGGTCAGTCCATGTCATTCCTTCCTCTATGTGGCATGGATGGGACCCTAACCTAAAGCCATGCGATCACCTTTAGGTATTGGTTGAACATGTGGTTACACCTAGAGATATTGTATTGGTTTTGATTATCAATTGTGTTTTTATAGTTTAGTTATTACATTAGTCGTCTATGTTTTGTGTGTCATGTTAGAATTTTTGTGAGCTACATAGGTCCAAACATTATGGTCGAGGATCCCAATGTCTTCACGTCTTGATTCTAATGAGTCCTTAATTGATTATCGCCATCCATATCCTGTGTTGCGTCAACCACCCTAGTTGTTAAGTGTTAAAGAGTTGTTAAATAATGATTGTGTTGCATTTCCCATTGTCCTGTGATCTACACATTTAAAATTTGATGGAATCCAGGCCACACTATGTATGCCATTGAAAAACTACAAAGTAATAAGAAAAGTGGTGGAAAATGACTTCAAAATTTTCCCCAAATTTGATTTTTCATAGATATATGGAATGATAATTTAAGAATAAGGGGATTATTACCAAATTAAGTTGGCCCCATTTTCCCCAATTTTGGGTTTATTCGTTAAGTACCCAAAAAAAATTCTTACACCACTAATTTTGTAGATTTTTAAAAATTTCTCCCAAAACCGCTGAGATTAACCTATCATTCTTGTCAGTAGACCACATATCTAACAAATGACTTGGTTATAATACCATATAACATTTAAAACTACGGATTTTCATAGGGAACTTCTGTCAAACACTTTTTTCTGTGAACACTGGTTTTTGTTGTTAGTGTGGATTTATGGCACATACAACCTCAGTGTTGCAACTTATATCTACGATACCAGTCTGTCATGCCCCTGTCCATCTACTTAACCAATGGAGGGGAGGATTATGAGTTAAGGGCTTCTAAAATTTTCCCAAATTCTATATTATGAATGTCATGACAAGTAATAATGTGTGTGCAGAGGCATAACAAAAATATAAACTCTATAGACACACCCACATAACATGCATATACAAGACTAAATATCAAATGAATCATAATAAATTAATTTCACATTCAAATACAAAGAAAATACTTATCTTTAAAAAAGGAATATCCAAGCAATTGGCCACGTAAGAGCAATTTTCCACCCAACCATAAGTACTCTATCCAACATATACTATTTATTCTAAGTAGCAACCCCCAAGCTAGGATATGAGACCACCAGGGTGAAGGAGACACCTAAAGGTTTCTATCTTTTATCCCACAACCCATTTATTCTCCCTATACTTAGTCGAATTCTCATATAGAGATCTACGAGAGTCTCACTCAACCATCATAGCTTTGGATCCACAATACTCACCCCACACGAGATCTACGAGAGTCTCACTCAACCATCATAGATTTGGATCCACAATACTCGCCCCACACAACACACTTCTAGGATCAAGAATACCCTTCACTAATCCATGGTTCCCTTAGGTGATCCATCTTGATATGTGTATACTAGTGCGTGGATAGAAAGAGTCCAACCTGATTTATGCTATTGGAGAACTACCTGTAGCCTTTATTCACGGCTTCTGAAACATGCCATAGTAGATGAAATAGAGAAACTTTGTTTCTTACAGAAATAACCAACGTAGATAATTCAGGTTACAATAATCCATGAGTAATAAAATATATGTTTCTGATAAGATAAGAGATGATATAACAATGAGAATGACATTGTATAAATACCCATTCTGGGCGCCCTTTCGTAAAGAGGCATAACCTTTCGTCAAGGTGCCTCTTCATTAATTATTAGTTTATTTAATTATTAATGTTTAATTATTATATATATTTTGTTCATTACATTGCCTTCCACTTAAGGGAAGCTTTGTCCTCAAAGATTTATTGAAGACAAGGCTTATGTTTGATGTCTTGGTTGTAATGTCATTTCTCAATCCTTTATTTTAGTACTTGTGACACTTGACGAGATGAGACGATACGAGTTACAAATTCCAAGGAAAAATGTCGCATCGTCTGTGATGTGGTCCATCCAATATCTATTTTAATCGAAGGTGATGGTTGATCATCTTGTTGGATAAATATTCCCATTTTCTGCTTAGGTTGTAGAATTTTTGTTCTTTTGCTTATGAATTTACAACTCCTTTGTTTATGTTCATTTTGACCCTGCCGTTGGTTAAAATGCTTTTTGTAGTTTGGGTGTCAGTAAGGAGTTCTTGTTGCTTGTTTTTTCTAGTAGATTGACTACCTTTTGAACTATTATGGGAACATAATTTGTATTCGCTTCTTCTTCCTCATTTGCAATTAGTTTTCTGGATAGTCAGGATGCTTCCTTCTGGCTTTGAACGCATTTGTTCTCTAATAGATTATTACTATTATAAATCTCCTCAAACCTTTTGTCTTGCATCTGTTTGTCCTTTTTTTATTTATCGATTTGTTCTTCTAGTTCTTTATTAACTTTATTCATGGCAAAATTTTCTTCGTCCTTTCCCAGTAATTTTTGCTGGAGAGCTTGAATCTTCTCTTCTAACTTTTGACTGCATTGAACTTTATCTTTTTCCTTCATGGTTTGCAGAAGTAATTTCTGATTATGATCTCTTAAATGAGAAATATTTTCTTCTTTACTTGCAATAACCTTATCAATATCCTTGTGTATTGTTTGTATTGATTTCCCATCTCCTTGCGACATCACCTTTGATATTTCTCTGAAGTCTTCAGATGATGCGACTTCTGATTCTAACTTCATGTGAATGTCCTGCAATGTGATTTTCTTCTTTTTGTAGGGAAATGTCATAAATGTCTTTTTAGCATTTAAGATAAATGTTCCCAATGTTTCTAACCACAGTAATCCCAAGATTAGGTCACCGTACCTACTCCACAAGGATTTAACTATAAATTGTGAAATATCGGTATAATCTCCAATGTTCCATTGTAAATCATTTATTGCATATTCTTTTTTATTCCAGAAGTCTAACCTTTCACCTATATTTCACTGTAGAATCACTAACCCATTAACAATTCATCACTAATATCATTATAGTGTTCATCAGGAACAATAGAAATAGTAACGTCTTTTCCTCTAATTGTTCCTTTTATTTGGAATAACACCGAAACACAAGTTTTTAAATTGCTTGGAAATCTTCCTTGTTTTTCGCCATAAGAATCCATTTTAATTTTTAATTTTTTTCAATAATAATAATTATTAATTAATTATTAATAACAATAATATTATTAACGTTTTTTTTAACTATATAAAACTATATATAGTTTTTTTATTTAATATCTATATATAATATAATATAATAATAATAATAATAATAATAATAATAATATACTATTGTTAAATATATATATATATATATATATATATATATATAATTTACTGTGGCCCGTGTGGTAATGATCCGTTAGAAGAGTTGCGGAGGACGTCGGTCACCAGAGGCCAGGGTAGCGGCGATGGATCATAGGGCAGAGGAGGGTGGTTGAGGTGGTGTAGGGGGGATATTATGGGTGCGTAGGGAGTTGGTGGGGGGTGCACAGTGGTGATGCGCAGTGCTGGGGGTGCGCAATAGGGTGGCACACAAGAGGTGGATGGAAGAGTTGGGAGTAGCCGAGGCTGTAGAGAAGGACGTGGGCAGAGGGGAGGATGGGAAATGTCAGATGTGTAGCAGTCATGGGAGGATGTGGAGTGGAGGGGCACATAGGCATGCATGTGGAAAATTGCAGATGGCAGAGATGGCAAGGAGGGAGGGTTGATGAGATGAGGTGGAGGGTGCTTACAAGGTAGGAAGGAGGAGGTAGGGTGTAGGCTGCAAATTTGGGAGAGGTGGAAGCATAGAGGAAAATGCAACAAAATGCTACATGTGGTATAGGAGAATACGTTCCTTGGTGACATGGGAGTGTGCAGGGAAAATGGGAGGCACGGTTTGTGTTTGCAAGAATTAGAAAGAGGAGGTTGGAGAGCAGGATGTGCAACGGTATGGAGGAGGAGGTTAGAAATGGAGAGGGCATGGAGGGAGGTTGCGGTGGCCGAGCTTATCCAGCATGTATGTTCATGCTGGTTAAGCCAGCTGGCTCGCGTGGTCCCCACATACCGCCTCCATTCTCCATTCTCCAAGTTTTTAAATTGCTTGGAAATCTTCCTTGTTTTTCGTCATAAAAATCCATTTTAATTTTTAATTTTTTTCAATAATAATAATAATTAATTAATTATTAATAACAATAATATTATTAACGTTTTTTTAACTATATAAAACTATATATATATTTTTATTTAATATATATATAATAATAATAATAATAATATACTATTGTTAAAAAAATTATATATATATATATATAATTTACTGTGGCCTGTGTGGTGATGATGCGACAGAAGAGACGTGGAGGACGCCGGTCACCAGAGGCCAGAGTAGCGGCGATGGATCGCAGGGCAGAGGAGGGTGGTTGAGATGGTGTAGGGGGGATATTATGGGTGCATAGGGAGTTGGCGGGGGGTGCACAGTGCTGGGTGATGCGCAGTACTGGGGGCACACAATAGGGTGTCACACAGGAGGTGGATGGAAGAGTTGGGAGTAGCTGAGGCTGTAGAGAAGGACGTGGGCGGAGGGGAGGATGGGAAATGTCGGACATGTAGCAGTCGTGGGAGGACGTGGAGTGTAGGGGGACATATACGTGAGATGTGGGAAATTGCAGACGGCAGAGATGGAAAGGAGGGAGGGTTGATGAGATGAGGTGGAGGGCGCTTGCAAGGTAGGAAGGAGGAGGTATCATGTAGGTCGCAAATTTGGGAGAGGTGGAAGCGCAGAGGAAAATGCAACAAAATGATGCATGTGGTATAGGAGAATACGTGCCTTAGTGACGCGGGAGTGTGCAGGGAAAATGGGAGGCGCAGTTTGTGTTTGCAAGAAGTAGAAAGAGGAGGTTGGAGAGCAGGATGTGTAATGGTATGGAGGAGGAGGTTAGAAATGGAGAGGGCATGGAGGGAGGTTGCGGTGGAGAGGGGATGTATGAGCAACAATGATGGGGTTGCAACTGCAGTGTGGCTACAGGTGTATCCTATGGGATCGTGGGTGCATGGAGGAGTGATGACTTATGGGAGAAATGGATGAAATGGATGCAGTGTAGGATGGAAATGGGAAATGGTGCAACGATGGATGCTAACTATGAATTAAATGGCCAAGGGCCCAGGTTTAATGAAACTTCGAGGAAGAAGTCCAAAGTCCAGGACTAGAACGACGCTTTGATATGTCTGAAACAAAGAAACTTTGTTTATGGCAGAAATAATCAGCGTAGATAAGCCATGTTACAATAATCCATGAGTAATGAAATATATGTTTTTAATAAGATAAGAGATGATATTACAATGAGAATGACATTTGTATAAATACCCATTCTGGGTTCCCTTTCGTAAAGAGGCATAACCTTTCGTCAAGGTGCCTCTTCATTAATTATTAGTTTTTATTAATATTTATTAATGTTTAATTATTATATTTATTTTGTTGATTACTATAAAAATCAATGGGTAATATTTCCTATCCTACCTAACCTCAACACTCATCTATGGCCATCTCTCTTTACTCTTCATACACACACACACACACATATATATATGGTTTCGAGTTTGATATCATAGGTAATGCACAGTTTGGTAATGGTAGTGAACTGTGTAAAGGAGGGATCTGCATAGAGTAAATTTATGTGTGATGGTAAGTTTATATCTGAGAATGTGAGATTGTATGCATAATGTATGGAGTGAGTTATGCATGAGAGAATGCGAGAGTGGTAATGTAGTGTATGGGGTGAATTATGCATGAGATAATGTGAGAGTGTCAGCATAGTGTATGGGGTGAATTTTGTGTGAGAGAGTGTGAGAGTATCTGCACGAAGGAGTGGTTGAATCCAAGGGATATGAGGGGATGGTGATAGGACAACTGACATAACTTATAACCATACAAGAAAAATACCATTACAACTATCATAATTGTCATAGAAGCACATTCACCCCCTTGCTTCCATAACTACATGAAGTGACTTTTCCCATCACCCTCACACATGCATTTAATGATTGGGTTTAATAGTTAGAAGGGATCAATTGGATCATTTAAAAATCATGGAAATAGTTGGATTTGTTCCATGGTTGGCAGTTAGCAATCAAGGATTCAATCTCCCATAGGAGCCCTTTCCTCTTCTCCTCTGGTGGAATCATATCCCCTCTAGTGCTCTTTACACAACCATCTTGGACCATTTATATTATTTTCTAACTTAATATTTACATAACATTCAAATTGTCTTGATAAGCCAATCACACAGTCCAAATAAAACATATTATATTATACATGCCTAACCATTCATTAGTCGGGTCTTGGACTTGAGCTCAGCACTAGGAATCCATACTAGCATATTTACATCATTTACATAATTTGATTTAATATAATCCAAGTCAAAACTAAGAACATTACACATACTAAAATTGGTAACTATGCTAATGTTGGCCTTAATGCTAGAGATGGAAATTACATAAAAACCTAGAGATTATATTAGAATTACACATTCAACATGTTCAAGTCAATTGCTCATGTTGCATTTGTAGTAGTCCCTGTTACACCCTTATATACATGAAAAAAAATGTACACTAGATTTGATATATAATGAACCATTTCAGTTGTGCATGATACCTATATATGAAATGTATATTAAAAATAATGCTCATATTATAAGTGTGATAGTTAATAATCTTATTGTGTAGGATATGATCTTTTCTTAATATCACGATAAACTCAAGATCAATATTGATTTTACTTATTACTATAGCAAAGTTAATACATTATTGATTTTACTTATTACTATATCAAAGTTAATACATTATAAGATTGTAAAAGTTTTATAATAAACATAAAATATAAAATACTTTTAAATATTTGACTCAAAATGTGTTATTACAAACTTGTTTGGTGATAATATAAGTGTTGTAATGGAGAGATTGGATATTTTGATGAGGCCTTTTCAAACATTCCCTTTACATGTGGAGCTTAACTTGATCTCTAACTTGAAAGTTTGCAACAAATAATGCTAATTGGATCATCGCTTATCCTTAGTAGCTGTTTTCTCTAAGATATTGTGCACTTGTTCAATAAACTTTGTCACCTGGTTGATATATTTCTACACTAATTCCAAAACGCCATCCCTAACTTCCTTACTTCCATCCATAAGGGAAAATGATAAGCAACATCAATCAATTAATTAATGTTGTAAGTTGAAAGTCAAGGAAAGTTTTGAAAGAGCATATCCGATAGAGTTTCATGGATTTATTTATAATTATTCTAAATGTAAAAATTTCATCCTAATCATTCGGTGTTTGTGATTGTCCAAACTGCCATCTATAGGGGCAAATGGTAAGCAACATTAATTAATGTTGTAGGTTGGAAGCTAAAGCAAATTTTGAAAGAGCATATTTCATAGAGTTTATTGATAGATTTATAATTATTATAAATCCAAATATGTCATCTTAATCATGGGGTTTGTGATTGTATATATACAAAAATTATATGATGATTGAGAATTTTTTTTCCAATTTGTGGATAAAAATATATTAAAATTTGGAACTGGTATTCAACATTTCTCATAATGGTTTTATAAGTGGTTGATGGACTTGCAAGAATTCTTAAAACAATTGATGAATGAAAATGTGTAACTATTGACACATATGTAAAGAAGAACTTAGTTATGTCTTATATAGATTTAGTTAGGTTACACATACTGCCATCTTAAGGAAATTTTCAATGGTTATGAAGGAGACATTAAAAGTGATTAATGGGTGATAAGCATATAATAATGCCTATTAAGGAAAACCCAAATGTCATTTTAGACTTAGTAGAGGGATGCATACTACATATTTGCAATTTGCAAGGTTAGTAATTGCATATGATACACAAACAAACATGTAACACTTTACACTATTGTAGATCCATATCGACTTAGTTCTATCAAGTACTCATAAAGATCAAAATGAGTTTTTAATAATTTTTTTTCTAAAAGTTTCACATGGTAATGCAATCATCTCAATATCTTCACCACTAATGGGCATGTCTATACTTAATTAATATATCTTTTTTTTTTTTTGTACTGGGGGAATTGGTAACTGGGCGGTTCTGGTACTCATGTGACATGGGGTCCATTCTCGTCGGCTGCCACTATAAACCCAGGTGCGTCCACACAGCCCGCAAGCATGGGGCACGGATAAGTCTGGGTGAGATTTGAACTTGATACCTCCTTTACAACATTCCTTCATTTACACGGCACTTTCCAGTCAGTCTACACCCATGCAGGCTCTTAATTAATTAATATATCTTGTTTGCACATGTTATGATGTTTACCTTTCTTCCCATATAGAATGATACACCAATACTATGATGTGACATATTGTTTTGATTTTTATTTTATTTTAACATGGTAATATTTGTTTTTTAATTTATAGTAACTTGTGTTAGTCTTATTTATATTTTACAATCAACCTAATATTATAATGTAGAAATGCATTCTAAATATATAACTGGTAAAACTACTTTTATAAAATAACAAAGATTTGATGGACATTGAAATGAATTAGCAATAATGTGCATGCCAAATACCATTTTGGTTGTTCAACACTTTTTTCACCAATTTGAAAACAAATTACTAAAAAAAGTTGGTATTATTTTAGAAAATAACAAGTGATCTTATTATATAAAACATAATCACAATTGCTTATTTTATAGACTATTTTAAAAATCAAAATTAAAAAAAAATTCTTAATTATGATTTAAAAATTTAATAAAATAATGAAAAATATTAATATTAGTATTGCTATATAATAATCACAATTACATCATTTTAAAATTCTAAACAAAAATTCTTAATTTGAAAATAAAATATTATAAAATCATAAAATTATTTATTTAATCATTTTAAAACTCAAAACAAAAATTATTAAGCAATTAATTTTGATCATAAAAATAATATATATATATATATAACCTATTTAAACTATTTTAAAACTTAAAATAAGAATTATTAATTTTGATTTAAAAATCCATAAAATCATGCAAAATTTGTCCATAATAATATAGCTATATTACTATAGAAAAATCAAACACCTAAGTAAACTATTTTAAAACTCAAAACAATAAAATTTAATTTTAAAACTCAAAAATATCATGAAACACTTACATTGAGAGCCAATAAATATTGTTGAATACATTGAGAAGATGCAAAATTTTATGAGAGTAAGGTCTAGTATTTTGTGCAAAGGGATAGTACACACCGATGTGATCCCACATTGGAATTTTGAGAAATGAGTGGACAATGATTATTTCAAACACTTTTGCAAGAAGATAACAAGATGGCAAGCCAATCATAAAGTGGGCACAATGATGCTCAATCACATGTATAATAATACCATAAGAAAATCACCTCATAAAATTATATAATTTTATTTAAAAATATGTTTAAATTATTTTTTTAATTATATATATATATATATTACAAATAATCTATATATAAAATACATAACTAGATTTAGCTTGGCCCTCTCATATTGGAAAACATGTGAAACCTTGAGGACTCTCCCAAAAAAGAATTCTTAATTAAGGTTCCAAAAAATAAACTAATTTTTATGTAATTTAGAGAGATTAATTGTTTTAGAGACTAGTAACAAAATAACATCTTTCTTTCCTAGATTACAAAATAACATCTTTCTTTCCTAGATTAGATGATAACATTTTTAGAGAGATTAATTGTTTTAGAGATTAGTAACAAAATAACATCTTTCTTTCCTAGATTCATAGATCGCCTTAATATCATAAAAAATGATGATTATCGAAAACTATATATATATATTAAACAACACAAACTTGATAAACTAGCAGGAATAGGGAACCTTAGGGGGTTCTCCTCTCCTTCGTTAATGATGTGGGGTGAGTCTAGGGTACTTCCCACCAGGAGATGTTTGGTTTCCAACTTTATCCCCAATATTCTAGCAATAATGTCCAATGTTGAGTCCATCCAATAATAATTTAACTAAATATATATAAAAAATAAACACATTCATAAAAAGTTATTTTTGTATATGACCACAACCAAATTGGTTTAGTTTTAACTAAGGACATCATTATTCAATATCCATAAATTTGTCATTTTAGGGTTTTGTACTTTTCCATTTGCCCTTTCTCCACACAACATAGCTTTTAACATGGGTTTCACCCTCGTTTAAGGGGAATTAATGAATTTCTATAGATTTCCCACAATACTATTCACACCTGATAATGAATTTCTATAGATTCCCCACAATACTATTCAATACTATTCACACTTGATTTTTGAAAACAAGGACAAGAATCACATGTTTTTTATTCAAAGTTCAATAAATAAAAGTCTTTTCAAATTTATGGTCCTTTAGAATCTTGTTGTATCATAGTACTTCTAACAAAACGATGCATTATAAAGTAAGCATGATGGGTTTAAATATATACAAAAATTTAAATTATTTCAAACTCAATTATATCATTTATATATTATTTATTATTTTTAAATTATATATATTTTCAATTATATCATGTATATATTATTTATCATTTTTAAATTAATATATTTAAATGAATATAAATTTGTTGTTTTCAGAAATCATATATATTATAATTTAATGTTAAAAATATTATAATGTCTATATTATTATTTATTTATTATTTAAAAAGCTATTTTTATAATATTTAGAAATGAAATAAAAATATATATGTAATTATTTTTTAGGACCAAATTGATTTAACAAATTGTTTTTTATTTGTTCTTTTCCATAACAATATATTGTAAACATTATATAAACTCCTTATAAGTAGCTTTGAGTGAAAACTTGTAAACTTACTATAACTTTAAGGTTTAACAAACAAAACAATAAGACCAAAAACATAATCAAAAGAGAATCATGCTACTAAAGTCTAACAACACCAACTTTGACCCTTCCACTTTGTTCACGAAGAACCCATCTGGTAGCCATAAGAGTTATTTAAATGAAGGATACATTCAAGAACCCCTCTAGTAGCAATAAAAGTTATTTTCTATAAACCAAAGAGGGTTCTTTAAACCCATGATCTAATATGTACTTGTTATTTAAAGAGTCCACCATCATTTTAGTGTCTTCAAAGATTTGAAAATTCTTCACATATTTTTAACCGCCATGTTGTAGTAATCTATATCTTATTATTAATAATATATTTTATATAAAAAAATTGTTGATATCAAACATATATTCTTTAAGAACAATATTTGATATAAAACTAAATAATAATAATAATTTTAATGTAAATAATCATTTAAAAATATGTATATACATAAAATGCTTCATTAATCAAATAATTATAATGCATAGATTAATTCAATTAATAAATTTTTATATACCAATATGTGAATAAATAAATTATTATTTGATTACACATAATGACTTCAATGGATGTAAGCTTTATTGAAATAAGCTATAATGAATACATTATTCCCGTCATAATAATTTTTCATATATGAATAGATCTTCCCATCATAATAATTTTTTATATACCAATATGCAAATAAATTATTATTTGATCATACACCCACATGACTATGAATGGCTATAAGATGAAACCCATGTTATAAGCTGTAAGATCTATGACCAAATTTTAACCATGACTATGAATGGCTCTAAGATGAAACCCATGTTTTCAGCTATAAGATCAATGATCAAAATTGAACCCTTCCTTCCAAGGGGTTTAAACCCTTTTTAAAAGGGTAATCTAAAAAGATTCTTTAAATTTTTAAAAAGCCAATCCACCATAGAATATTTGAGATGATTTGAATGCATTTAGAGAGAAATAGAGAGGCTCATCAGTGTGTTTGAATAAATTATCCTCCTCAAGCGTCCTCAAGCCTCCTCAAGAGGGAAGCATAACTAATTTTTGTTGATTCAACAAATTTTGCTAACGGGAGTTTTTCCCATCTAATAAACCAATGAGAAGTTCTCCATCTCAAATGGTTCATTCCTTCTTTGTTCGAATAAAAAGGGAGCTCATTGGGGGCCGAAGGTTAGGGTTTATGTAGGTGGTAATGGCGATCATCTCCGTCCTGTCTACGGGCTTTGGTGGTCCTTTGGCTCAGAACCTGCCGTATATCCCACACTTAGTTTTGGTTTTTCAGTATATATTGTTGGGTTATACCCGCATTTTTTGGTTGTATCCATATTCACCACCTTTCTGTGCGGCGGACGCTCTGACCACCTTTTTCCAGACAAAATGTTTTTTTCTAACTGTGGTCTCAAGCTCACTGATCACTGTTTTCGTCATTCCTCTGGCTGGTTGTCATTGTATTATGGGTTCATGTCACTTGCTGTTGACTCAGCGACGCCAGTTACGGGGACCTCGTTTGACGAACATTTCGACAGTGGTATCTCCGGCTTTTTAGGTACTTCGTTGTTTGTCTGTTTTTATATTGTTTTTTTTTTTTGGTTTCTGGGGCGAGGTCAAAAACTCCTTGTTTCAAGGGTTTCTCTCATCCTTTGGATGTGGCCATCCCACATGGAGTCCACCCTCTTCCTCAGAGGGCTAGTACCAACCATGTTAAAATAAGTGGGAAATCTGGTGGTTAGTCTTAGGGTTTACCTTTGTCCAATTTTTTCTTAGGCCCTGTATTGTTCTGTCTGTTTTTTTTCGAGCTCTGTCTATTCTGTCCCGTTCTTCAGTTTCTTGGGAACCTTTTATCCCTTTTAGGGTTCCACGCGGGAGTGTATCTTTGACCTGTGGGTGGTTTCTCGACTACGTCGAAAGGCTATGGACCTATTCCCTTCTCTAAGGGTGGTGAGACTGTTTGACCACCTCATGACCATCCTTCCTACCATTCCCGTCGGAAGACCAAATACATTAAATCCCTAGAATCCAAACACATATATGTATTAGGCTAAGACGTTTCTTATATAAGGTCGAGACACTCTGTTGTAGAGCCCTCATTGGGAGGCTAGAATACTGCTCTATGACCAAAGAAGATTGGATCGACTAGGCCGGTGTCCATTTGAAACGTATTATTCATTATGTTCCTACCATTAGTCTGCTCACAAATAAATGGCTAGTTTTTGTCTTTATCGAGGAAAAGGATGCCATTCGCATTCTAGATACCCTTTGCACCATCCAAAATGGATCATTGGTTTCAAGCCGCTAGCATACTGGGTTCGACCCACTCAAGGAGAAGGTCATCAAGCGACATCTTTGGGTCCTTATTCCTTCCCTTCCCTTCCCACTTTGGAACAAAGAGTTTCTTACGAGTCTAGCAAATTCCCTTGGACGTTTTGTGGCCTTAGATAAGGACTTCCACCTGATATTTGATAAGTGAATGGATAAGGTTCTTGTAGAACTGGACGTCTCCAAGGGTTTACTGGCTGACATTGATATTGTGTGTGGTGATCACATTATTAACCAAATACTAGAGTACTTCCACATGCCCTTTAGATGCAATTACTATCATGAGAGCGACCACCTTCACAATACATGTTCTTTGCTTCTCCAGGGTGTACTTGTTTCTCAGGGTTTCGACCTAAGTCTCTCACATGTACCTTTATCCCTTTAGGTCCCTTCTCACACCCTTATGGGAGGATTAGTATTTTGTTTCTTCTTATACTCTCTATGAAGGCCTATCAAAAGGAGAATTGATGCATATTGAGGATGTGGAGACTTGGGCGCACCTCTCCCGACCCTTAAGTGTTGAGAAACTTCTTGCTAAAAAGCCTATAAATATCCTGGCTATCTCTCCTTCACCTCTTCCCACCTCTCCTCAATCCCCACTTTATTCACTCTCTTCCGAAGGTCCTCCCCCTTACACTCTGAAACATTTCCCCTCTCTCCCAACCTCTTCCTCGCCCCCTACTATACCTTCACCTTGCACTTCTCATTCACTCACTAACACATCTCCCCCAATCCCTAGGGACTCCCCTTCTTTTATGGATCCCTCCCTCCTCAAGTCACTCTCCATCTTTATTGACAAATCCCCTATCTCCCCCTCAACTCTTCCTCTGGATTCAATTTGTTTCAAGAACGTGACTATCGGGAAGTCAAAAAAGACTATTCCGTCTAGTTTTGGTGCTTCTAGACTTTATACTCCCCTCTCGTCTAGATTGAAGGTAGTGGCCAGAGCACCGCGAACCTCTCCTCTCATTACACCACTGGTACTTAGAGCATGTACACCTGAGGAGTCAGTTACTCCATGAAAATTCTATCTATGAATATCCGGGGTTTTGGGGGGCTTACCAAAGAAAAAGCCCTCAACTCTATTTTCTCTGACTTAAATCTTGACATGATTCTCATCCAAGAAACTATGTGTAACTTCTCCCAGGATCTTCTTCTATTCTCCAAGCTTAATCATGGCTATGAATTTTGTGCTTTAGACTCCTCTGGCCGCTCTGGAGGTCTCCTATCGGTATGGAACCCACTTTTGGTCCACTGCAAATCTTTCACTTCCTTTGCTGGTACTTTGCTCAAAGCCAACATCAAAGGCATTAATGAGGTTTTCTATATCATTAACTATTATGGCCCCTATTCACATCATATTGATTTATGGAACAATGTCTTGACTAGTGGCCTTTTTGCTTTGCCCAATCTCCTTCTTGCAGGGGATTTAAACTTTACCCTCTCCTCTTCTGAAGTCCGGGGCACCAAAGCCTATCCTGATCCTCTGTCATCTTACTTTTCTCACCTCATTACTTGTAATAATCTGATTGACCTTAATATGTGCACTCCCAGTCCGACTTGGAGAAATGGTCGCACTGGGGAAGAGGGTATAAGCAAAAGACTTGATTGTTTCTTGATATCTGACCAACTACTTCCTATCATGTCCAGTTATAGAACTTGGGATACTCCCTCTGAAGTTTCTAACCACTACCCTATCTACTTGGAGTGGGGCCCTCGGCTCTATTCACATTGCTATCCTTTCAAATTCAACAGATCTTGGCTCTTGGAAGAAGACTTTGTCCCTATTGTGATCTCCTCCTGGAAGGCTTAATCTATACATCGACCCTGTGATCATATGGAGACCCTCTCCCACAAGCTCAGTAGGCTTAAAGACACTGTAAAAAATTCAGAAAGAGACAAGAAAATATCCAGGAAAATGGATTTGAAAGACATTAACTCTGAGATTTGTTCTCTCCTTCATAAATCCTCAGGATTACTCACTGTCTCGGATGTCGATAGGCTAGTGGCTCTTAAAATTAAAAAGGACAAATATCTGACACATGAGGTGCTTACTCTGAAGCTGAAAGGTAGAGCTCTATGGACCTGTGAGTGTGATGCCAACACAAAAATTTTCCATTCTTTTGGTTCGGCCAGAAGGAAATCAAAGACTATCTAGTCTCTCAAGGACCGTGAGGGAAACCTGGTTACAAATGATACTCCTATTAAACTGTTGGGTCAACAACACTTTACTAAACTCTTTGGGAATGATGGAAGCACAAATATTGTAGATCAACTAAAAATGATTAGCCTCTTCCATTCCTATGTTCAATAGATGGAAAAGGATGTTTTTATTGAGGCCGCTACTCTCTCTGAGGTTGAAGCTATCTTGAAGGGTTTAAAAAAGATAGATCCCAGGTCCTGATGGATGGCCGATGGATATTTTTCTTTTCTTTTTTGATATAGTAGGTGAATATTTACGCAGTGCTGCTGAATAGGCTAGACATGGAGGCAAATTCACCAAAGATATCAATTCTACCTTTCTTATACTGATCCCTGAGTGTGAGAAACGTCTCTCCTTTGTTGAACTTTGGCCCATCTCTCTGTGTAATCTTGTATACAATATAATATCTAAAATAGTTGCACTACATCTAAAACCTCTCCTTAATAGGGCTATATCTGCTCAACAATTTGGGTTCCTCAAGGATAGACAAATTATTGAGGTTGTTGGTATTACACATGAGGCTCATCTCTACATTTATTCCATATAAAATGGACCCCATATCTAGAGGCTTTAAATATTTTTTGTATCGCCTCAAACCCCTGGGGTGTCGTACCAATGATTGGAGGTGGCTTGTTATTATGTTCAAAAAAAGGATCAACAATTGGACTTACAGACTCCTTTCACTTGGTGGCAGAGTCATCCTTATCAAATCTATTCTCACAGGTTTGGTTGTTTATTGGTTAGCATACCCATGTCTATTTTGAGCTGTTTGAGACGATCTATCTTCACTTTCCTTTGGGGAAGCTCAGATGGTAATCAAATATCACACCTGGCTGATTGGAAAACTATTGTTGCTCCCTATGAATACGGAGGTTGGAACATCAAACACCTCGAATGGTTTGGGACTTCTCTCACACTCAAACGTTTGTGGCAATTACCGAATGGAAATGGTATTTGGAATCAGATTGTAGAACACAAATATCTAAAAGACAAACCTGTTGATGTCTGGATCCGATCTCAGCACTTTCTTGTTGCAGGAACCTCATATATATGGAACGGGTTTATCAGAGCTCTATCATGGATTACCCACAAACTTGGTTGGAAAGTTGGTAATGGGTTGAGTATAAGGCTGGGAATTGATCCCATAGCTAGCCTTAATGCCCCCTATATTCTCCCTTAAGGTCTCAGAGATTATCTTGTTGATTATGGGATCACACACCTTGCCCAGGCACATAACCTTGAACTGGGAACTAATAGCCTTGATTATTGGTATTCTGCAAATGATTTGAATCTAGGGGGTGTATGGATTGATCAATGGACTGGTTATGTTAAAGGCCCTACACATAGAGGCATCAAGGTTAGTAATACCGAGGATTCCCTCCTCTGGATGCATAACAAAAAGGAAGGCTTATGATCTCATTGTCTCATCCAATTCGTCTCTTTCCCATCACAGTATCCACTCTTAGTTGTGGCACTTTAACATCCCTCAAAAAATAAAATGCTTCATTTGGTTGGTCATTGAAAATAAAATCAATACTTGGGATAATCTTGTAAAGAAGGGCCAGTGTGGTCCCAACAGGTGTGACCTATGCAAATGCAAAGCTGAATCAGTCAGACACCTCTTTGTTGACTGTGTATTTGTTCACAAGACCATCAAAATCCTCCACATATCACATAATGGCTCTCTGACTTGGACTGATACTTCAGTTTTGGAAAATATCGAAAACTAGCTCAAAATAAACGATTACTTACTCTACCTTCCTTTTTTCTCCATTTGGAACTTGTGGAAGACTAGGAACTGCTATATTTTTGAGGGAAAAAAACCTGAGGCAAACAGAATGGGTCACATTATTATGCAAAATGTTTCTTCCCACCATGTGCCACAGGGTAAAGGGAAAAAAGTAAGAAACATTGGCAGCCCACCTGTCATCGCTTACCCTTCCGGTTTCTTTGATGGAGCTGATGCAAACTCAACTAGGGGAGCTGGTATCCTTTTATTGATAAGTCAGTCTCATCTTTTCTATATCAAGATGGGTTGTGGTGAAAGTACCAATACTCATGCATAACTTATGACCCTGTGGGAACTTTTGTATTTCTCCAAAGATATTGGGCTTCCAAGGATACATATATTTGGAGACTCTTCTGTGGTCATAAACTGGGCTAAAGACATTTCATCTCTCACTATTCTAGATCTGGAGGCTTAGTGTGAAAACATCAAGGATCTTTTAGCCTCTTTTTCTTCTTTTGATTAGCAGCATGTCTATAGGGAATATAATGAGAAGGAAGACATCTTATCCAAGGAAGGGCTCAATTTGGATTTAGGCCTACCATCTTTTACAGAATACTGTGAAGGTATAGTCATTTGGGAAGCCACTATTAAGCTATTTTAGATGATCTTTTCTCTTCTGACCTACTCCTTTACCTCTTCAGTATGTCTCTTTATTACATATGGTATTTACAGAATGTTGAACTTCACCTCGGTGTGATTGTTATTTTAGACACTTCCCAGAGCCCTTCCTTGGATTACATTTTTGGGTTCTCTATATCTTCTTTAGGGACTACTTGGATAGTCAACCCCTATTGATGGAGATGTTGTGAAGAGTGGCTCTTTAGTCCCTATTTTGTCTATTCTTTTTTTACTCTGCTATTGATCCTTTGACTCTGCTTAGACTGATATTATCATACTAATGCAACTTGTTACCTTTGATTCATTTTGAATATCAAGGAACTGCTATTTTTTGTTTGGAAAAAAGTCAACTCAAGGGAGCCAATGCACTTTAGGTTCGAGGGAATTTATTTAAGTGCCTTAGGTTCTTTAGTGTGTGAATAAATCATCTCCAAGGGGTGGGGACAAAAGCAAATCAAATTCTGCCACCAATGTTGTGCGCAGAGGATCAAAGAGTTCATCGTCCACAATTGGCTAAGCCTTATCCAGTTCGATTCTTGTGGGTGGGGAACAATGAAACAAATGAGGAGTCCCTCCCTTCCATAGTGTGTTCTCCCAATAAGAAGCCAACACACTTGATAAATAAAGGACGATAAATTTTATAAAATTTTAGAGGAAGGGTCACATTTTCGACAGCCCCTTAATCTTTTTAGAGTAAATTCTTGGTTGCTCAATGAACATTGTACCTTTTGTATTATATGAGGAAATATGTGAAATGTGAACATGATTTAGAGTGCAACTTCCAATACTTTCCTTTGGCATAGAAAAACTAAAATAATTTGTATTCCTTTTGGCTATCATCTATTTCTTGATGTATTGTACAATTCCACAACATTAAATCCATTACATAGATCACCCATAGATAATACCACCATCATATTTATGCATGCACAATTGTTAGTGTCACTTAATGAAAGCTTCCCCAAGAAACTTGGAAACCTTTTCTTTCTAAATCTTCACTTAAAATCATGGGTTATGAGCATTATTGATCCTTGTCGATACGAGAATTGGCATCACATTTTGTTTCCATACTTAATATTTTGAGATCCGAAAATCACCTTAATTTTATTCTCTTTGTTATATTTTACTCTTTTGGATTTTATAAAATACTAACACAATTAGTCACACATTATGGGTGTAAATTATAAGGGCATTGGGGACTTATTATTAAGATTAATTGCAAATGCGTGGCTTAATGAAAATTTTGAAATAAAACAATAAACGTTGGATGAACCTAAGAAAATGTGAGCATTTTTTTTTCAATTTAACATATTCCATGTCTTCAAAATCATCTAACAGTTGATTTATAGTTGTTTTATTGCATTTGTAATGCTATTTGTTTTTGTTTTAAAATTTATAATATGGTTACAACTTTGATATATGTATGTATGTATGTATGTATGTATGTATGTATGTATGTATGTA
>LPNX010730832.1:0-153758 GCA_001517045.1 Pseudotsuga menziesii | reverse complement strand
GCTTGGGGAGGAGTAGGGTGATTAGAGAGAAAGGGGGGAATAGTTGATGAGTGTGGGTGTTGGGGATAGGGGTTGGGGAGGAGTAGGGTGATTATAAATCAAGGGGAGAATAATTGAGGAGTGTGGGTGTCGAGTTAGAGAGAGAGAGATCCAAGGGGGGATGGTAAGGGGTTAGAGTTAGAGAGAGGGGGAGGTGGTTAAGGGGTTAAAGGTAGATACATAAGGGGTGTTAGGATATTGGAGGTTAGTGGAGAAAGGGATAAAGAGAGTGAGAGAAGGGGTTGGTAAGGGTTAGAGAGAGACAGAGAGCGAGAGAGAGAATAGGAAGGGGGTGTTAAGTGCCGAAGGGGAGAAAAATGGGTAGGTGGAGGGTGTGGGTGATTATGGGTAGGGGGTGTTAGGGAGTTTGTGAGGGGGTTTTAAGGGTGTAGAAATGGAAGCTCCAATTCTATGATAAAATATGCTAAGAATGAGAACTGGAAATAGATATTGCTACTAAGATAATTCTCATAAGCATACACTTGAAAAATAGAGAGAATAAAAGAGAACGAATGACATGAATGAAGAGATGAATATTGGAGTGTATCCTTCCATTGAATAATGATGAATAATAGTGTACATAAATAGTACATCCCTCATAGGTAAAATCGTGTTGTATTGGAGACAACTCATTAAGCTCAGAAAGATAGACTTACCAAATATGATTAACCCCCATAGGTGGCTAAAGAACTTCCCAAATTAGTCAAGGAAATCATGAATTAGAAAAATAATGAGTAAGTTATCAAGAGTGATGGAAAAAAATGCTCATCCTAAAAAATGGAAAGAAGATCATGGAGGATGGGTTGGAAACAAAAGATAGCAGTTTCCTAGTTGACTAGATTTACCTTATCTACAGAAAAGATGGATAAACGCAGAATAGGGAAGAATCTATAGGAAAGCACAGTTACTAATTATGGAAGTTAATAAAGTGGACATGAGCAACCTAGAATTGGGATTAAAGTGTTCTTGAAGTATATAGGGTAGGTGTTGACTATGTAGTGCAAGTGGATGCTAACTATCTAGGCTAGTGGGTAGGAAATTAATCAAAATTGATTAAATATTTTATCCTAAGCTATGAAGTGGGTTTATTATATTCCCACACCCCCATTTAATTCTGAATTTATAATGATATATAGGTGTGTATAGGGCCAAAAAACAAGGATATGGTCACCCTTTACAGTTATTAATGTCCAAAAAAGTGAGGAAAGAGGCAAAACTACATGGGGAAAATCCTCCCTAAAGAAAGGACAAGGCACAGAATTTGAAAAATATGTATTAAGTATGTATTTATCTTCACTTGAATGAGCTGAATGAACTGATTCTTGCTGAAATACTTGATCAATATAACAGAACTCCATGATCATGCGCTAGAGTGTAGAATCTGCAAAAAAGAAGTGGATAGACTCCCGGTATCTCATCAACTGATGAATTAGGAGAATTATATGAATGATTCTTATTGTTTTCAAACTATGATATGAAAAAAAAATCTGAAATGGAAAAGATATCTGTGCATACTTCTTCCCAAAGAGTACAAAAATTAAGACCATTTTTACACACTTAATTCCCTGAATAGCTGCAAAATTGTGATGTGAATCACATGTCATTCTTCCAATATGATGTAGCACATTCCCATATCTGATATGAAGCTAATAAAACTATTATATATAAGAAATATTAGCATATGGAACAACAAAGACAAATCCTTCAGTGACTCCATGAGGACTTAGGGATAGACTAGGAAAACTATGAGCAACTGGGAAAAACTGATGAGTGTAAAAATATGAATGATAAATGGACTTGAGATTTGAACCATAAGTGTTTATAAAAAATAAAAAAATGTGTAATATCAGTCCAAATATGACTAAGTTCATGGATAACCAACCAGTGCAATATAATTAAGAATTCAAACCATGTAATACAAGTAACACTGTATAAGAGACCAATCATGGAATCAACTAGTGAACTTGGGATTTGTATAGACTTAGGAGTATTCAGAGGTATGGTATATGTTATAGATGGTGGTATGAATGATGTCATGAAATTTATATCATATTGAAAACATGCTTTTAAATCATAATTATAGAGTGAGGAAGAGTTTCTTAAAGATAAGTCAGGATCTAGTGAAAAGTAACAATTATTGAGAGATGAATCTAGGAGACTAATATGTGGATTATAAAAGAAAGGATATGACATTTATGATTCTTATATATCAAAAAATGAATCTATATCAGATATATGAGGAAAGGATTTAACTATGGCACTCAAGGCATAATTTATATCACCTTGGAACTGCGCATTATGACAATGTTCTAAAGAATTATCAAGCTTCTCTAACTCATATGGAACTTCGATGTTGTGATTCTCAAGAAGCTGAGCCATGATGCCCATATTATTATTGAAACATTTATTCTATGAATGAAATCCCTTTCTGCAATAAGAAAACTTGGATGTTCTCCCTTTCTTCTTGACTTTCTTCATCGAATCTTCATCAGTAGGCTCCTAACTTTTATCTTCAATTTCTGACTTTGGCTTCTTCTCTTTCACAATTTGATTTTATTTGGAATTGGTATTATTGATTCCTTGAACCATGAGAGCATTATCATTTCTCTTGGAATATTTAATAGCACCCATCTGGATCAATTTTCTTGCTCTTTTGTTAGTGAATCAAAGAAAGTACACAAAGAAGACATTTTCCAATTAGAAACAACAAGCCTAGCAGCATGAAAAGTAGACACAAAAACTGAGTATTTAGGACCTAATATAGAAAGAATGGAAAGGATTAATTGATCATATTTCTTCTCAATCCCACAATGTTTGATCATTACAACAAGTGACTTGAATTTGGTGAAGAAACCCTCAATAGAAACCCTAATGCGCTCTTAACTCATCTTGAACTCCAAAGAGAGACTCAATTTTGGTCCATACTTGGTTTGAAGTGGTCAAACCATCTAGATAAAAGATTATATCAAAATAAATAGAGAGGAAAAGAAATCCATAGGCTTCATCCAACCTATTATGCCACTTAGCTTTCTCAATAACAACATTGGGCTCATTCTCCAAAGCTAGAGTAACTCTCTATAGTCCCTTACTGCGCAATAGAATGCCAATTTTAGATTTCCATTCGTGATAGTTGAAGGAGTATCCATACTTCTGAGTTTATGCGCTCAAGAAGAAACTCTCTACAACCTGCGAAAAAAAGAAAATCTTGTACGCTTAGATCAAGCTCTTCTTTAGAGAGGGATAGGAGACTAGATGCGCTCCTCAAATCTGTAGAACTTGAGCAACCTTGCACTTTGATACCATGTATAAATATGAACTCCAATTCTATGAGCAAATATGCTAAGAAGTAGCACTAGAAATAGATCTTTCTAGTAAGATAATTCTCACATGCATACACAGGAAAAATAGAGAGAAGAAAAGAGTTTGAATCACATGCATGAATAGACAAATATTGGAGTGTATTCTTCCATTGAATAATTATGAATAATAGTGTACATAAATATTACATCCCTCATAGGTAAAATCGAGTTGTATTGGAGACAACTCATCAAGCTCAGAAAGATAGACTTACTAAATATGATAAATCCCCATAGGTGGCTAAAGCATTTCGAAATCAGTTAAGGACCTCACAAATTAGAAAAAGCATGAGTTAGTTGTCAAGAGTGATGGAGAAACATGCTAATCCTAAAAAATGGAGAGAAAATCATGGAGGATGGGTTGGAAACAAAATATAAGAGTTTCCTAGTTAACTAGCTTTACCTTATCGACAGAAAAGTTGGATAAAAGCAAAATAAGACATAATCTACATGAAAGTGCAATTACTAATTATGGCAGTTAATAGAGTGGATAGGATCAACCCAAAATATGGATTAAAGCATTCTTGAGGTATATATGAAAAGTGTTGGCTATGTAGTGCAAGTGGATGCCAACTATCTAGGCTAGTGGGTAGGAAATTAATAAAAAATGATTAAATATTTTATCATAAGTTATGAAGTGAGTTTATTATATTCCCAAAAAGGGATTAGGGGGTTTGAGGGGTGTTATGAGGTTGGGGGTGTGTTAGGGAGTTGAATATGGGGCATGGGTGATTAGGGGTTAGGGGTGTTAAGGAGTTGAAGAGGGAGTGTTAGGGGGTTAGGGTGTGTGTGAGGGAGTTGGATATGGGGTGTTAAGGGGTTGGGGAGGGGTGTTAGGGGTTGTAGGAGCCTGATTTGAGGAATAAACCATGCTTTACAAAATGAGTATTCATTTTTCTTCTTTAAAATGTGTACAAGCTTTTGTTCTCTAAAATGTGGATAACCAAGATGCGTACGCATTTTAGAGAACCAAAACACGTATGTGTTTTGTTATCCTAGCCTTCGTGGCATCCCACTTGGCTACCTCGGGCTTTCCCATTCCTATGTTTAATAAACGCATACACGTTGTTGAATTCTAAAACAAGAACGTGTTTTCCAAAACATACATTGCATCTAAAAGGCCCCTCATCTTTATCCGAGGACCCATATGTGCAATTATTTAGTTGCACATTGTTTTAATTTTTTGCTATTTTTAATAGTCTGTCGAAGTAAAGTTAAAACTATGCATGATGTGAAATCATTTGGTTTGATGCTTCTATTATTTTGAAGGGGAGAAACAAAGCTATGACCTTTCTAGACTACTTTTAGGGTTAATTGGTAATTTATGGTCTTAAAAGTTTTCCATCTCAATTTAAGGTTTAAATAGATGATTTTTCTAAAAGATTTAAGAACATAGTTTACACTTATCATTTCTTTCTCATTTAAAACTTTCCAATAAGATAAAAATTATGAAGATAAAATAACGATTATGAAGATAGAATAAGTTTGAAAGAATTATGCCTTCAACAAGGTTATCATTGTTTTGACCACCATACTTGGAGTGGAAGCTACATCGACCCTAATAATAAAGCATATGAATGTATCCCCACATTTTGAAGAATAATCTATAAGATCCAAAATCTTATTTCTAATATAATGTTTAAAATTGCAAAAACCCTAACCTTGACCCTAATCCTAATGAATATTAAGAAGTTTTAAAACTTAATCATTACTTAAAAAAAGTTTCATTATTAGGAAGTTTTAAAACTTGATCATTAGTACAGAAAGGGTTTCATTCCTATTGTGATAATTTTATGTATCATATATTGTGATAATTTTATGTATCATATATGAGAACTGTTTGTGTATCATATATGAGAAGTGATTGTGTATCATATATGAGAAGTGAAAAGAAGTGAGATACTAGAAAAAGGTAAATGGGGATTAAGTGATCTTAGAGTAGCTTGTAATAGGTCAATTCGTTTATGTGCTCCATGGTAAGTTAATATATATTTATGTTCTTTTTGTATATATAAAAATAAGAAGAAAAAGACATTCATTCTTTTTCGTTATAGTTTTTCCTTCACATCATTCTATGATGTATTTTTATTAACTATAAATTTAAATTAATTTTTTAATATAACTAATATACATCTACTATTAAAATCTAATTATAAATAGTCATTTCATAACCCAAAAAAGTCTTCCAAATTTATTTTTATATTTAAATTAAATTTTTAATGTAAAAAATATACATCTAATATTATAATAAGTAATCTAATTATAAGTAATCATTGCATAACCCAATAAAGTCTTCTTAGATTTGTAATAGCATATTAAATATATATTGTACAAATAATCTCTTGGAATATCTAAGGAAGTTTACATAAGAATGTGAAGCATAACACATTTTCTATAGTTATTTTAGAGACAGGGAATCATACATGAATTATAATTCTTATTGATGAGGTTGATATTATAACTTTCAAATTAACTGGAACAAGAAATCGCTAACCATATTTAAAAACTTTGAGATACAAAAACTAAGAAAATAAGATTTATATATTTATTATCATGTTTTTTATTGCGCCGAGAGGCGCTCTACAGCCCAGTATGGGGTAGATCTTGTAACGTTACGTAACGTTGTCACGTTAAGTAACGTTGTAACGTTACGTAACGTTATGTCGGCTATAAAAAAAATGACTAACTACTAGCTTCCCATAACGTGACTGCTAGAGCTTCCCTTGTATTCCAAAATGGCAACCGTAGTGGTGTTATCGAAGGGAACTCCTTGGCCACTGGAATATGCTCGAGCAGGGAGAAGGCTTCGTGTACAGTATCTTGTCTGAAAAGGCTTCATATGCAAAGCATCCACAGCCACAACGGTTATTGTGCAGCTACCCACCGCGAAGAATAGGTCGGTATTGAGTGCAGTAGGCCATTGTCGCTGACAGGCCATCTCAATCCTGTTCTTTGACGTGGTGGCATTGTTAAGAATATCACCAGCATGTCATTTTTAATATATCTGTGATCTCAGTACGTCAAACCTATTACTAAACTGAAAATTCCTTCGACATTATGCTGCTCAATGTTGCCGATTAAATCTTTAGATGGGCAGATAAAATACATAATTTCAACCATAGATAGATGGATTACAATGGTTCTCACCCTGCATCTAATTCAGATATGTGCTTGTAATGCAGCACCAACCGTATTTAGATGGGTAATGTACGTAGAAATAGTAATTCTACGCATCTAAATACACTTCAGATTACATTACAACCACTGATCTAAACTGGGAAAGAAATAAGTGAGAATGCATATGCTGTAGGAGCAGATTAGCTTAGGTGAAATTAGTTTTTTGTGATTGATATATGTGTTTTGTGCAGAGATGTACTTCGAGATTCGTGGGCTGTGAGACATCTGCGTGAGAGGTGAAGCACTCTGATCAGTTTGGAGGCAGAAATTACTTCTATTTTGAAATCCTTGCCACCCATGAAAATCACTACAACGTGCAATATGAAGAGGCAGACATGGCTGCCTCTAGAGAGGATGCAAGTTACAAGAAGAGCCATTGCTGGATGAAGCGTGTCAGTGGAGAACACGTCATAGAGAAGCTGAAAGATGCCATGCAGGAAGTGGGGCATTTCTTGATGCAATCAGGTCCAAAAAAACAAGAGATGGAATGGGTGCAGTCAACTTTCAACAGAATGAAGAATGCAACATTTGAGAAAATCAACCAATATATGATGTCAGGAACATTGAAGACGTGAAGATCCAAAAGTTAGGTGTTGAGTCGAGTTGCAGAAAGATGAAGATACAAACACTTTAGTTCATGACAAACACTTTAGTTCATGACATTGATTGGAGAAGAGGGGACACCACAGAAGCAGCTAAAGCGAGAGAGGATAACACCTTTTTAAGAGTGTGATGGCGTCATAGTTGAATTTAAGCTCATAGTTGTATCATCAGTTGAGTTAAGCTAATAGTAGCATCTAATAGTTAATTTAAAAGATAAAAGTTAATATTAATATAATATTAATATTTCACTAAAGGAAGTTTGCACCTCAGGATATTTGATCCCTCTTGGCGCTTGATAGAGCCTAGGATTTGGATATACGTTGGTTATAAATAACACTTAAAAAGTGACGAAAAAAAAGTGACAAAAGAAGGTGACAAGTTGTTGTGCCTAAATCTATACCTACCTACTAAAACTTGTGTCACGTTAAATTTTCTATGAGTTTGGTCCTTAATAAGCTCACCTACAATGACGTTGAAAAATGAGTGTCTCTCCCAGCAGTGACTCTTCCAGTTCTGCCCTATCCAGGAACAATGGCATGAGTGTCCACCCCTCAGGATGTCGGCTTCTTCGATGACCCACATCTATTTAGGATAGAGTAGAGCGAGCCATCTTTGAGGTGTTTTTCTGCGCCATTGCTAGTATTTCTCTCGCTCTCCCTTAACCCCTCTCTGTCTAGCAAAGGTTTTTCTCTCGGATGTTTTGCGTCCGCTCTTCTTACAACTGGTTTCCTCTCCTGTCTCCTTAGGCTGCGTACCACTCTTTTTTTGTAGCTAGGGTTTCTCCCTCAGTAGGGTTTCCGCACTTAGACCTAACCCGGCAGCTGGAGTCCATCCTCCATGGTGGAGGACTAGTACCAACCAGTTGAAAAAGTGGGAATTAATTCATTGAGCTGGGTCAGTACTGTTATTTCCTTCATGTTTGGCCTTACTTGGGGTTTAGCTGGAGGGCTCTTAGAAAGGCCTGAGAGGACGAGTTTACTTCACATAAGTTGACTTACAGCTCCGTGGGTGCCTGTGGTGTGTCTGGTTTACGTTGTATTGGAGCTCCTCATAACCCTCTGGTCTTTCAGGGTATCATTATTTTGGTCGGTCAACTCAAATTAAGCCGGTGTCCTTCTTGTTTTATGGTCGGCCACTGTGTTTCTTCTGTCTTTTTGGGTTGACTTTGCCTTGCTCTCCACGTATGCATCTCTGGGGTTTGACTTCTTGAGGGTTTGGTGACTTCTCAGCCCTAGATCTTCCTTCGTGATTATCTGTGACTGTCTCTCCTTTTTTTTATTTTTTGAAGAACCCCATATCCTTGGCTGCCTCTCCATATAAGAAGGGACCTCGACTGGAGATTGAATCAAATCTGGATGATCAACTTCCGCCATCACTCGCTCACTTTTGCTGCTGTAGAGCTGCCAAGGCACACAAGGTTCGCGATGGAAAACTTCGTTTTGTGCTAGGTAGAGATATCTTTATGGAAATGGCAGAGGCTCTCTGCTCTAGAGCTCTCATTGGTAGGCTGGAATACGCGCAGATGGGCAAGAATGAATGACAAGCATGGGAATCAGAAAACTGGAAGCCTTTGTTCTCTTACACGCCCTCTATCAGCCTGCTTGCCAGAGGATGGATAGTCATAGTCTTTCTAGAAGAGGCACATGCTCTGTCTGTGTTAAATTCTATTTGGCACATCCAGGAAGGCTCCTTGGTGCTGGACTGCTGGCATATTCATTTCGACCCGTTAAGGGAACGCATCAAGAAGAGACATCTCTGGGTCCTCCTACCAGGCTTTCCTCTGCCGCTTTGGAATCGTGAAGTTATGGAAGGAATTGGGAACACCATCGGTCGCTTCGTGGTTGTCGAAGATGACTTCCTCCACTCTTTCGATAAACAAATGGAAAAAATCCTCATCAAAATGGATCTTATACCTGGCCTCCCTGCAGACATTGAAATATTATATCTAGAGCGCTCTCTGCACCAGCAGCTGGACTATCTAAATGTGCCCTTCCGATGCAGCAGATGCAGAGATGTTGGACATCTTCGAAGGACCTGTCCATTTTTGAGAAAGGGGACTGCTTCTCACACAACGTCTCCCTCTTCGGACTGGGCATACTCTTCTCCCCCTTTCTGCTTGACCGAGCAAGAGAACAAGACTTCAAAAGGTATGTTAACACAAGCTTGCTCTTTATTTGATGATGCTACTAAACAAGAGTGTTTACTCCTAGATTCAGTCAAAGCCACTGGGCCCATATCAGTTTTACAAGGGACCCCTAAAATTGAACCGGTCTCCCTCCTAGCATTCTCCTTTATCCCTCCCATAGAGGAAGCCCCTCCTGCTTTGTCACCTCCCCACAGCCTTTCCTCTATGACGAAAGTGCTCCCCTCCCACAAACCCTCTCAAGAGAACATCTTATCCCCGGCGAGGCCTTCATCAACTGAAGCACTTCCTACTTCAGTTTCTCCTTCCCTCTTTTTGAAAGCATATTTTCCACCACTTCCAGGCCCCATACCCCCTCCTGCTTCGTCCCCTCCCCACAGCCCGACTTCCGCTCCTTCTTTTGCTAATCCATCCCTGTAGTCTTCACTGGATATTTTCTCTGATCGAACTCCTAGTTCCCCCTCTGTGATTCCCCTGTACTCCATACATTTTTAGAACATTACCATTAGAAGGAAATCCAAAAAAACCCCGTCCTCCTCTTCTGGATCTTTGCCTCCGCCCCCCCCTCGTATACACCACTTTCTACCAGATTGAAGAATGCAGCTCGCATTGCTCATTCCTCACCCTCCCGGGCCCTTAGAGCATTATCACCTGAGTCCTCGGGTTCCTGATGAAAATCCTTTCATACAACATCCGTGGCCTTGGAGGTTTGGCCAAACATAAAAGCCTCCAGAACCTCTTGGTTACCCTAGCACCTGATCTCATTTTTCTTCAAGAAACCATGACCTGCTCACATCCTGCTATTCTTTCCTTCTCTAAGCTTCGTTCGGGATGGGAATATTGTGCAATAAGCTCCACAGGCCTCTCCGGTGGTTTACTTGCAGCCTAGAACCCATGCTGCTTTAGAGTAAAAGATTTTAAAACAGTAGCCGAGATCCTCCTCAAGGCTCGATTACGGGGCTCTTCTCAGGTCATCTCCCTGCTCAATTGTTATGGACCCTATAATAATAGGGAGAACTTCTAGGATATGATTGTCAAAGGGGGCTTACTCAACCTTCCAAACCTGATATTAGCAGGAGACCTAAATCTCACTTTGAACTATTTAGAAGTTTGGGGCAAAAAGGCCCGCCCAGACCCTCTTGGCCCTTTCTTCTCCCACCTGTTTTCCTCCCATCAGCTTGTCGATGTTGCTCCGGTCACTGCAGGTCCTACCTGGCGTAATGGCCACTCGGGTGATGATGGCATAAGCAAGCGCCTTGATAGATTTTTGCTTTCCTCAAACTTGCTTGAACTTTTGCCTTTTTACAGAACTTGGTCATTGCCATCGGCCATTTCAGACCACTATCTGGTAGTCTTGGAATGGAGGGAGTCTTCTAAGCCTTGTCCTTATCCCTTCAAGTTCAATCACTCTTGGCTAGCTTTTGAGGACTTCATAAATATGATCAGGAAAGAGTGGCCTCTCTTACCCCAGGATACAGCCTACTCTGGCATGGAATCTTTCTCCAGAAAGCTTAGATTACTAAAGAAGAATATCAAAGTTTGGACACATCTTAAGACCTTAGAGATAAAGGAAAAGAGCTTTCTTTTAGAATCTGAAATTAATGACCTTCTCTCTTCTTCCCCTTTGGGCATTCTTTCCTTGGATTCTCACACCACTTTAAACTCTCTCCAAGTGGAGCTTAAGAAGCTGAGGGACCATGAGATCCTCACTGCTAAACTCAAGAGCAGGATGATATGGGCCACTTTGGGTGACTCTAACACTAAATTTTTCCATTCAATGGCCTCTGTAAGGAAAAACCACAATGCGATTTGGGGTTTAGAGGATGAGAGAGGTAATATGATTGATTCTGATCAAGAATTAAAGGATTTGGGTGTTGGGAACTTCAAAAAGATTTCCAGGGATGACAACCTTACCTCCATCTCCGCTCAGTTTAAAATTACCAGACTCTTTCCCTCATACATCTCGCAGGAAGATCGGTCTACCTTTACTTCCAAGGTCACTTTAAGTTAAATTGAAAGGGCTCTCAAGTCTTTTAAGAAGGACAAAGCACCTGGGCCCGATGGGTTTCCTGTAGAATTATTTCTTTCCTTTTTTGACCTGTTGGGGGAAGAGCTGGTGAATTTGGTGGAAGATGCACGTTTAGCTGGGAGAGTCCTTCCCTCCCTAAATTCGACTTTCATCACTCTGATTCCGAAAATTGACAAACCCGCAACTTTTGCTAATTTTCATCCTATTTCCCTCTGCAATTTAATATACAAGCTTATTGCAAAAGTAGCTGCGTTACGTCTCAAACCCTTTCTGGATATTTCTATTCCCCCCCAACAATTCGGTTTCCTTAAAGACCACCAGATAACTGAGCCTATTGCCATTACCCAAGAAGCCCTTCACTCTGTCAGATCCAGGAACAAAAGTGCTCTTGTCCTCAAGCTTGATCTCACAAAAGCCTTTGACAGAGTAAACTGGTCATTTATCAGGCTCATTCTGCTGCAAATTGGCATGCCCTTGGAAGGTGTTAATTAGATTATGGGCTGCATAACCTCGGTAAATTTTGCTCTACTTATAAATGGCTCCCCTTCGCAGTTCTTCACGGCCTCCCGGGGTATCAAGCAAGGTTTCCCTCTCTCGGCTCTCCTCTTTATCCTAGTGATTGAAGGTCTCAGTCTTCTCATTGAGGATGCTCGAAAACATGGCAAGATAAAAGGAATCAAAATTTCCAAAGAGCTCTCACTTACACATCTACTCTTTGTAGATGATGTGATTCTTTTTGGGATTGGTACTTTTGAAGAATGGTTAGCTCTAAAGGTCCTTTTGGATATCTTCTGCGAAGCATCTAGTATGCTAATTAACACTGAAAAATATTATTTCCTCTGCAACAATCTAGATGATGGATTGGTAACCAGAATCACCTGCGCACTGCCTTTCAGGACCCAGCCCATGACCACTAGGTTTAAATATCTTGGATATTTTATAAAACCCTCGGGCTACCTTGTAAAAGATTGGTTTTGGCTGATTAAAAAATTTGAAAACAGGATTTCTTACTGATCTTTTAGACTTCTTTCATTGGGGGGGAGGCTGGTTCTTATCAAAGCTGTTCTCACCAGCATTCCGGTATTCTGGATGGCTTTAGTTCCCATCCCAAAAACCATTCTGGGGAAATTAAAAAGCCTGATTTTTGACTTCCTCTAGGGCACTAAGGGAAACAAGAAAAAGTTTCATTTGGCTGATTGGACAACTTTAGCCAAGCCCACATCTCAGGGTGGATGGGGGATAAAAAATCTTGAATGGTTCAGTATATCTCTAAGAATCAAATCCTTCTGGCAAGCTCTCTGTGGCAACGGTCTCTGGTTCAAATTAATCTTGGCAAAATATTTAAAGAATAAATCGGTGTTGTCATGGATTAGAGGAAAGGACTTCTCTGTTGCTGGTGCTTCCATTATCTGGAAAGGCTTCATTAGTCTTATATCCTGGCTAGGATGCGGTTTAATTTGGTTGGTAGGTGATGGCTACAACACTAGAATTGGCATTGATCCGATTTCTGGATTGGATTCATGCTTTACTCTGCCTGTGGACCTTCACGTATATTTGGAAGATTATGGTATAACCACGCTGGCACATGCCAGGAACTATGATCCGGAAGCCACTTCTTATTGGCTCACAGCTTCTGATTTAGATTTAGGCGGAGTTTGGCATGATATTTGGAATGAATATATCAATGGGATGGAACAAGGAAGACTCAGACTCGACACTACTCCAGATTGTTTATTATGGTCTTTTAAAAACTTCACAGGCCCCATCATGGCTGCGATAGCATATGACTGTGTGGCTAATCACTATTTGGCTTCACATTGTGCAGCTCTTCCCCTCCATCGGGCTCTATGGAAACTAAGAGTACCGAAAAAGATTCGATGCTTCATCTGGCTCCTTTCAAGCAACAGGCTTTTAACTTGGGACCAGCTCAAAAAAAGGGGATTTCAAGGTCCTAGTCTCTGCATTCTTTGTCAAAAAAATGAGGAATCGGTCCAACATCTTTTCATGGACTGTACATATGCAAAAAATGTCTTTCAAGCAATTTCAGAACATTTTGGCAATCGGGCTCTTCATAATATCACTGTTGGTACTTCTGTTTGTCAGTATCTGGACAGATGGTTACAAGTTCATTCCATGGATTTTGCATATCTTTATCTACCTTTTTTTATTCTCTGGGCTGTCTGGAAACAACGCAACAGGTTCATTTTTGATGGATATACTCCAACAGTATATGGGGCTCTTCAGCAAGTCGAAGTGCTCCACCATACATTTGCGGTGCCTATAAAGAAGCTTAAGAAAATACTTATTGATTTTCCCCCCAAGATCCACTATCCATGTGGATTCTTCGATGGTGCAGCCACCAAGAACAAAGGAGGTGCAGGTTTCTCTCTTCATATAAGTGGCTCTCACAGCTATCTATTCTCCATGGGATGTGGAAGATGTACAAATACAAAATCTGAATTGATGGCTTTATGGGCCCTCCTTATAGTCTCAAAATCCATGGGTATCCCTCTTCACTCTATCTATGGTGACTCCCAGGTCATCATTTAGTGGGAAAATGGCAAAAGCAATCTAAACCCTCCTTATCTGAGTCATTGGTGTGATGATACAAAAGAACTTCTTCATTCATTTCTGGGAATGATCATGAAACACACTTACCGTGAGCATAACCAGATTGCTGATAGTCTCTCTAAAAAGGCTCTCCTTCTGGATTCAGGCTATGGGGAATTCAAAGAAGTCCTGAATGATATTGCTACTGAACATGGTAACTTTCAGTTATTTTAGATGTTCTGTGCCATTTTTTCTAAAGTAAACTTTTATATGTTTTGATTGGAATCACAGTTATTCCATGCAGAGACGCTCAGTTATCTATTATGCTCACGATCTTTGCTGTTTCTGACCCTTTCTGGGAATGAAAAATATCTGACCTGTATTTACAGGAGTGATGATAAAGCCTGATAAAACAACAGGCTTGTGATTTATTATCTATGATTGCTTGACAGGATCTGTCTCAAAAGAGAGGTTTCCTCATTGTTTGATATGCACATGCTGAATGATCTTATGATCGATTGTATATGATGATCTTTGATTCAATAGAATAACTAGATCTGGTATTTTTTCTTCTGAAAAAAAAAAAAGCTCACCTACAATAATCAGTTGTTTAAACCAACATAGGCTTGGGTCATATGTTACTATGATTCCTACCTATCTTTAACTTCATTTGAGATTTTATTTTAAATAATTTTTATCCAAAGTTCCTAACATATATGTAAGGAGTGGTAATGTTTCTAATAGGTTTAGCATGATGCTTATCCCCATTTTGGATGCCAAATCTAATCAATGGCTTGAAATACTATGAGATGAAAAGGACCATCTTACAATAACATAATTTTAAAACCCACACCACTCTTACTATGTCACATATATTCTTACCTTGATAGCCTAACATATTCCATAATAGGTGAAATCCACATTATCCATCTCCAAAATGATATAAATCGCTGAAAACATTCCATTTAAAGGATTCCCTTTCCACTATGCATCTTTGAGACCACATGTTGCTCCTACAAGCTCCCTCCCCATTAGTTTCTTAAAATCTATGGATCCCTCCTTTTAATTTGATTTTTCTTACCTTAAGTCCTACATGGAAGTTCCCCAGGCTTGTTAAAGTTTCATTTAAGGAATAAGTCATTTTTTTGGAAAATAATTTAAGTTATGAGACCTTTTAGTTTTTTTACTAAGTGTTGTTGTTTCTGTGCATTGTTGGAATTTGATGGGCATATATTCATCATGAGGTATTTTACTCATTAAAATACTGTTAAATTTTTTAACAAAAAGTCAAAAAAATAGGTAAACATTTACTAGATGTATGTTTGACAGTTAAATATTTTCCAAACTGTCATTAGTTTTTATTAATGAGCTTGTTAAGATATATGCATGCCTAGATAAATGGCTTGCAGTAGGTGGCATTTTATTATATATGTAATAATGGAGATTGAAACTTTCCCACTTGATTGAAACTTTATCATTTGATTGAAGTGTAGGTGGGTGAGTTTTCCTTCAATGGGGATGGCATTGCTTTCATTCCATTTTTTATTTCTTTCTTCTATTGTCCTAGATTTGTACCAATACGGGTTTGTTCCCTTCCTTTTCAATATCATTCCCTAGCATGTGTGTCCTTCCTCAAGAGGATAAACCAATTTTCAAGTCCAAAAGTGCAAATCCTAGAGAGAGGTGGGTGTCATTTTAGAAGAGGAAGTCAATTTTAAATTATGTTAATAAATGAATTAACCTATCCACCACCAAACATCAACAATTTATCACTTACCAAATTGACCAAGCACCAACAATTTATCAGCTACCAAGTTTATTGAGTATCACCTCTCGAATTCCATATACGATTGCTTTTTGGTTATGGGCCTTAGAAGTTAGATGAACCTGCTAAATTTAGATACACATTTCTCTAGAAAGTTTGAAAGTGTTCTCTTCTGGCTTTGGTATCATTGTTATTTTCATTTTTTTTCATAAATTTGATAATTATCTAAAAACAAATTTTAATGAAAATATTGTGTGTTTTATCTTAAACATGAATTTTTTTTTTTGTTATTTTGATATTGAGATGGGTTAACACTTGTGACTGGAAAACAACATGGAAACATGGTTTTGTTATGGGATGCTCTCAATCCCACTTTGTACCAATACTTCCAAGTTATAATTTATAGGTCTTGTTGGTAAAAGCTTTTCACATATATCTATTCACATTTTTTTTAAATTATTGATTTATTTGATATATGTTAAAACTTAGAAACACTCTATTATTCTTGTAGTCTTATTAATTGGTTAAAACAATTACTTTTAATCATGGGGGAAAATCCTTTAAAAAAATTTGAAGTTGAAAGTGGTTTCTTGTTATCCCTTTATAGCCAAGTGGAAGTGAATGACCCAAAGAACAAAGAAGGAACCATGAACTGGTTGGTACAAATTTTGACCCTCCCACACATTGAGAATTGAATTGAACCCCATGGTTTTCAATTTGAATGGAAAAAAGTATCACATCACTGACTCTATATTAGTAAAACTTGTGCCCACAAAATAGTTTTTACCAAAAGGTTTGCATCATGGATAATACATAAACAACTCCATTTTCATGAAAGATTTGTTGTAGCTTGGTATGTGGAAGCTCACGTGCAATAATAGGTCCATACATTGGAAAAACAACCTTATTAAACTTATTTTAACAAAGGAAGGGGGGAATATCATAGTACAATATCAATTGAAAAGTGTTTTTTATGAATCACCTCTACAAAGGGCATATTATATTTATCCAACCTTTTAACTCAAGTCCTTTGGAATAAAATGTCACAATTTGAATTACACCATTGAGGAAACATGTTAACCTTGAAAAATTTGGTATGTCGCATTACATGTGGCCTAACATTAACATCTGGAAATGATTATAGGTTCCACCTTTTGTTTGTTTCTTAAGTTTATTACTTAATTTACTTCATATCCATAATGCTGACACATGTTACTTTTGAGTAATCTTATCACTATTAGTAGGTTTTTTTTGTTCCACCCTCGATTTTCAGAGTACATGATCAATGGAAAACATGGGTAAATGGGTAAATTGTTATCTTTTCTGATCCAGAAACGCCAGGATCTTTACTTAACCAAAAAAGAATTTAGATGTGAATATGTTCTTAATTTCTAAACTTCAATAAGGTGTAACAATAAACTTTAAAGAAAACATACATACATCATTGTGAAAGATAAGCACAAATTGCAACCATGAAATTGAAGAAAAAAACTTGGTAACAGAGTTCGACTTTAGAATGCGTATGTCTCCGGGTCCACTTTCAGTGTGACCGATATATTAATTCTTTAAATGGAATAAATGTTTACAACAATTACATGGAGAATGCATGAGTCCAACCTCAATTGATACAAAGACTAAACACTAATGCAATACTTCAAGCATTCCTATGAAATGAAATATCTTCGAGCATTGACGAATCCATCCTCTGTCTAATTGTCTCTCTGTGACCATTCTTTGTTCTGTCTTCTTATCTGTTGCCCACTTATCTGCTCTCTTCCTTCCTTCCTTTTCCTGACCATCTTGTCTTCAACTGTTAAATAGAAGGAATTGACCAATAGAGATCCGTGGATAAAGTGCCCAATTTGGAACAAAATCAATCTCAATATCCAAGATAACTTGAAGGATAATAATCCATACCCAAATAAGGACTAAAGCAACCCGAAGAGTGAATCAAATCCAAAGATCCTCATCCAAAAATATATGCAAATATGAAAAACCAAGTCCACAGTTGAAATCTCCAGATTAAATCAGAATCATTGATCAAATCTGTCATCGAACAATTTGGACCGTGGATTTGTAACGCTTTGACTCCGACTATTTGATGTTGAATTTTCCTATGCCAAGCTGTAAGGCTATCGACTGATATGTTGTCGACTCTGACCAGCCGATGTCGAGGGTCGCCAGTCGGTGATGCTGAATCTACAACAAAAATGTTGTCGAGCCTCGACTCTCGACTTTTCCATTGTTTCTTCATTCGGGAGTGGAAAGTTGGTAAGAACAACACAATAGTGTTGCATAAACCTGTTGAATTTATGCTCCCAATTGTCTAATGTCAGGGGTCAACATTCAATTTTTCCAACAAACTTCCAACCAAACCATGCTGACTCCCGACGTTCGACTGCTCCAATGTCAAAACTTCAAAGTGTGGTAACTTAGTTATTTAAAGTCCAAATTGACAAAATTGGTATTGTCAGAAAGCTCTAGACGAACATTATGCAACTGTAACCTATCCTTAATCATTTGAATAATACAAATTTTAGGCAAATGTGAGATCCTCCTATATCATTTTCATTGGAAATTAAACTCCTTAATAAAAACATATATTTTAATTGAAAATTAAAATTTCACAATTTCAATTACACCATTCACGCAACATGTTAACCTTGCAAAAGTTTGTATGTTGCATTATATATGGCCTAACATTAACCTTCATAAAGGATTCTAGATTCCACGTTTTGTTTGTTTCTTAAGTTTATCACTAAATGTACTTCAAATGCATTATGCTGACACATATTACTTTTGAGTTGTCTATGTTCTTTTTAATAGATTGTTTTGTTGCATTCTAGACGTTCATAGTATATAATCAACCAAAAAAAACATAAATGGTAAATGAATTTATTGTTATATTTTTAAATTGAACTCAAAAAAATCAAACCTCTTAATAAAAGAATGTTTTTTTTAAGTGAATTTTTTTAATAAAAACATTATTATTAAAAGGTATTTTTTTAATAAAACTTTGAACAGTGTTGAAGGATTATTTTTTAACTAAAACTGTGTGTGACGGCAAGAGAACGGCAAGAGAAAAGTTCAAAAGGTCGAAGCAAGATAAAAGTTCAAAACGTCTAAAAATTTATTTTTTCAATAAAACGTTTGGTCAAAAGAAAAGTTCAAAACGTGGAAGCAAAATAAAAATTCATATGTTAAAAAAGAAAAAAATAATAGTTGAAAATGCATAGATGAGATGAAATTCCAAAATTCCGGAATTTTAGATTTCTTTACGGACCGTTGCGGCGAAGTTCTTGAAGTTTTGATGACCGTTGTGGCAAGAACGTTCACTTCTCACAAATGATCGGTAGAGTTCCTACAAGCGCCGATGCGTTTGGCCAGAAGGGAGTTGCGGAGAAAACTAGGGAAGTTCCTCGACGGTTGTTGGAGACCCCGTCGATTAGAACTTCCCTCAAAAGTTGCAGCAAAAAGAAGGAAAAAGTTGCCGGTTATTGCGGTGATGGACTTAAAGATTGCGGCGAGGAAATTAAAATCTCGCTGACCAACCTCCATATAAGCAAGCGACTTACAGCTTTGATGTTCAAGCTGATTTATTGGCCGCTGGTTACGACAAGAAACGATAAACTCCACCGCAACCTTGATAATGATCCTACGGCAAGAAAGGGAGAATTCTGTCTCGTATCGATAAATAGCTTGCTGCGAGGAAAAGGAGATGACAATGAAATCTTAATGACCTACGGCCCTACGGGGCTCACCAAGACGTAACTCACCGAAAGTACCAAAACACTTGCATCTTTGGGAATTTGAAACCGAAACAGCTAGTCAAGTTTGATAGTTTTGGTAACTATGTAATCGGTTTTGACCATTCTGTAACCAGTTTTGACCATTTCGCTAATCTCTAGACCATTTGCACTTTTATTCGGCAACACGATTTGTTGTTAAAAATGAGATTTTCAGTGTTAAAATTGCAATTTTTATTGCAAAAATGGATTCAAGACCCTCCATTATCCTTGGGGCATCCATATTATATAATTCCAATCACTGAAAACTACCTTTGAACAATTTCTATCCGATTTTGGACATTTTCTATGGGATTTTGGCCAGAAAACTCGCCATATTTTAGATGCAAATGGTATAGAGTTTAGCTTTCTGCTTTTTTTGGTTTTTTAACCGTTTTTGTTAAGCAAAACACCTCGTAACAATCAATTTACTTGTCAAATTCCTGCCCTAGCTGAAGGAATAAGGGTAGAATTAGAACCTTGCTATAAATAGATCACTTCCCCTTTTGAGGTGATCACTTGTTCTCTTACACCGAGGAGCAGCTAGCATTAAAGATCCTCTAGCTATCACCGAGTCGATTGGATGCCAAGATTGAGGGGCATCCGTGAACATCAATCGTAGTCTGTCTTCCAACCAACTGCTTAATTAAGTAGGCTCTTCTCAAGATATTTAGAATTTTGTATAGGTTTTAGTTTTTACCTGAAAAACCCGGCCGTCTAATTAACTTGAGTTACCGCGCCCAGCACAACCTTTGTTCTTCCCTTTTCACTTTTTCCAAATCTTGCGACTTAATTTACTTGCGGCGGAGTTTACTGTGCGACGAAATTACCGCGCGACAGAGTTACTGCGAGAGAGTAACTGCTACCTTTGGCTTCAACCGGCTTTTACTATGACATGAATTTGGTCGCTGTGACATGAATTTGGTTGCGACCAACTCATGTGCCACCAAGTTTTCACAACTTTATATTTCCTAGTCTAAGGACCTAGGAATATGAAAAACACTTTTCACTGGGGTAATCTAGGATTAACTGTGAAACAATTATATTGCAACTTACTCACAATATAACTTAACACACTGAAATAATTATGGATTCTTTCTGTCTTTCACTCATAGTAAATGTAAACAACATTCACTCAGGTAAATATGGAGAAGATACGAGGCTAACTAAAAACTTGTATTAAACCATAAACTTAAGGATTTATATTTCTTGTGACGGCATAACAAAACTTACAGCCATAAATACAAACTTGGTAAAAACACAGAAGCTTGAGCTTCAAACTCTTCAGTGAGTTTTTATTCTTCTTCTCGGCCCTTCTCTTATGTGTTCCATTATGCTTGTCTATTCTATTTTTCAGATTTACAATTTCCTTCTTCATATAGAAAATTTTTGTGGACTAACCAACTTAACATTAAACACTGTAATTACTCTCTACCTAGAAAGTTAGCTTCAACAACTAAATTCTATTGTCTTACATACGACAAATCTGAACTCTTTATCTTGTCAGACTCTTTGATACTTTCTGACCTGCTACAGACTCTGAAAGAGTCGGCTGATGTGATTATGGATCAGCGAGTAATTAATATTTCCAATGCTCCCCCTTAATTATGAGCAGATCGAATTTAAAACAAAATATTACAAAATGGTTCAGAGTAGAAAAGATGCTATGTTTATGACAGAGTTCACTTTACAGAACTTGTCATTCCCAAATAACTTTGGAGATACTGAAATGTATCCCTTGCCAATGGTTTTGTGAAGATGTCTGCAACTTGATCTTCAGACCTGCAAAATTCTAAACAAATTTCTTTGTTATTCACCAACTCTCTTATGAAATGATACCTTGTGTCAATGTGTTTGGTTTTCTTGTGAAACACATGATTCTTTGACAAGGCAATGGCTAAATTGTTGTGACAGGTGTAGGTAAAATAAAGTAGACTCCCAACCAATTATTTATACCAATTAGTGTCCACCAAAGTTATAGAACTACCATCCTCAAGATTTACCCCAAAAAGAAAAGGTGATGCAATTGGTTTGCAATTAGGAATTTGAACTCTAGCCAAAGATCATGTGCATACATAGACTACTCCATCATGACTATTGAGTCGAGATTAGTGATTTCAAGACCAAGAAAGTAATACAATAGTCCTAAATCACTCATGTAAAATATGTCATGCAAGGAATATTGGACTAAAGTTATAGATGTGGTGAAATTCAGGTTATTAGTAATTCATTAACATAAACTACCATTAGAAAAAAGGATTCATATTATGAAAGCATGTACATACTAGGATCTAAATTATTGTGAGATAAATGCTCAAACAATAAGGAGTACATATTTTCATAACAATCTCATTGTTCCTGCTTGAGGCCATACAAAGATTTTTGCAATTTGCATACTAGAGATCGTATCCTTGGACAAACTCTTATGGTTTTTCCCTATGGATATGTTCTAAAATATACCTATGAAGAAATGCACTCTTTTTATCCATATGATGAATCTCTCAATGTTGTGATTCTACAATGGCTAGCACAAGTTGAATGGAATCTATTTTCCTCTAGGTTGTGCCATTCACAAAACCTTCCTCTAGATATCTTAGCGAAGCAAAATATGGATAGAAAAGTACAAGGGAAAAGAATCATGTGTAGGATGCACCTTCTTGTACCACTCTAAGTCATCAAGTCAGTCCTCGATCTAGCGGGGGTACTCTCAATGATTCTAGGGGAACCGTCCTTATCTATCACCCAAAAACAATTGATTTATATGTGAAATTTTGAATTGAATTACAATAGAAACTGGTGGTGCATGAGATCAATTTATGTCACTAAAAGGGGCTTAGAATGATGTTTTTTTAGATTAAAAGGGAATCACACAATGTAGACCACAAACTCAAACTAAAAAAATGCTTCCAATTCACCTTAACCACAACCTTATCATTGGATGAAAAGTGTAAGATTACAAACATATCACACAGAAGAGAGAACATTAGTCATTCTATTAAGACTATAAACATAAGAGAGAACATTAGTCATTCTATTAAGACTATGTTTATACTAGAAAGAAAATCAAAGAGAAATACAAACATAGATCCATAGATTTATTCAACATAATGGAGGACATGTATAATTTTTTTGGTTCAATCTAATGGAAAAATCGCCTTGATCCTAACCTTATTCAACAAATTCATGAAATTTCTTTAACAAATATAAAGACATTGGGAAGGACACTTCAATATTGGTCCTATATCTAATGCTCATGTTTCATTCAACAACTTCAAATGATGCTTAAAATAAGAAGAGAACAAGAATAGAATATAGTGATATAGTTAATGTTGTAGATCCCAAAAAATATTCAAATTTTTACATCCTAACATTATAAAAAATTGCTTGATCCCTTTCTAAAGCTAGAACCCCCTTTTTTATTTGTTTGCTCCCTCTCTTAATGTGAGTCATCCATACTTGCAGTTCCAACTGATCCCATTTGATTCTACCATGGTGTTACAAAATTTGGCTCAGTAATGATCATGGTCAAAATATAGTTAGACATCCCCATACCTAGATATTTAATTTTCGTTATCCTCCCCCCTTTTGATTTACTGATAATTACTTTTGGATCAATCCTTGATGACTCATTATTTCCTAGAATTTTTAGGCCCTTCTTTCTTAGGGGATTGTTGTAAGATTTGTGCCTATAATATTTGAGCATATAGATATTGGTACATAAACAAGAGAGATATATTGTGAAAATTAAATCAAGAACCAATTAATCATGTAACAAATGATATATCATAGATCATTACACAAAAAATATATAATAAGAAAAGAATGAGGTATTTCATTAAATTGTAAGGAATGGAGGTACGTGAGCACAATATATAGCAATGCCATTCAAATTAGGTTAAGAGGATATTAAAATTACTCATGCAGTGTTTGGAGACTAGTTAGGATTAACTAGATCCAAATACCCTTAGTTATCCATGCACATCCTCCTAGACCGAGTTGAACTGACCCAACACTCACCAACCACTAGTTTTGACTAAGTGATGTGCAAGAAACTAACTGTATGTGGATGCAAATCTCTAAAATAACTAAACTGGGGTGCTTAGGGTTTGTTAATGATAGTTAGGGTTAGTTAGGACCTATATTAGTGGAGTGTATCTAGTCCTCAACCAGCTCCACGATTAGTCACTCCTAAAATCAGGGAAGAGTTCCTCAAATAAAGGAATGCGCCCCCAAATGAAGGAACATGCCTCCAATTCTAGAAGTCCAACTTAGTGTTGAATTAGGTGGTCAATTTTGATGGGTTTTGGCTCACTGGAGTCATCAATTATAGGTCTAGGTAGCTAGCTAGAGGGTAATCCCCCTCCCCCCAGCACCCCCATAAGGCTAACTAGGTAAAAAAACAACAAATACAAATGAGTCTCAAAAATTTGCAGCCATATTAGGTACTCATGCACACATAAAAAATTCTTTGTAAAACTAGGAAAGAGGGAAAAACACATTAGGAAAAAAACCTCCACATAAAAGAGAATGTGAAGAGAAATATTTAGGAACCCTATTCAAAAGATCCCTTCACTCCCAAAGTAGTTCTCAACTAGGTGTGCTGCTTCTCAATGAACGGATTTGCGAATATCCTAATTGCAAACCTTTATAAAATCCTTCTTATTTTGAAGTGCATGTGAGCCCCTTCACAATATTCAAACACTTTGAAGTGCCTGAATGGTAGTTCTTGACCACTTCTTGCTTCTAATGGAGGAAATTCCTTAAGGCTTCTATGTGGAACTTGATGAACCGTAGGAGAAAACTATATAGATCCAGAGAATGATAAGACATTTTTGAGGACTTCATCAACAAGAGCTTGATTTTGGATAAGTTATCCAATGGATTCTTCAGTTTGAACTTCATTTGGTACAAGTTCTCAAATGGATTAAAGAAATTTGTTGATCACCTCTTTTTCTAGGCCTGTAAAAGGGTCTTCCTCAACTGAGTCATGGATCATGAATGTGCATATGTCCTTGTTATATAAAAAAAATTATATAACATACCATAAATAATAATATTAATTATTACTGATAATTATAAATATTAATAATTATTAATTATTAAATAAGAAGTAATTAATCAACTATTTATGAAAAATCAAAAAACATGACTTATATTCTAAAAAGTGCCAAATGGCTTATAAATCCCAAAGAAACGTAAATGTAAATCATCACTTATCTTATCAAATACATTTTACTATCCATACATAGATTATTTATTTTATTTTCATTGAGATTTCCCATAAAAACATAGTTTCTTTCTTTCAGTGGTATCAGATCCAACTTGATACGGCCAATGGCCATCTATGAACCATGGTCTTTATCCATAAATTCTAGGTTTCCGTAAATAAAACTCTCCATTCAATCGCTCCCCATTTCGCTCCCCTCCTCTCTCCCACGCGCTCTCCATCCGAGTCACTCTCCTCACCCTCCATCACCAATGCTCTTCACCTGCACTCTTCGTGGGCTTGCTTTCCATCATAGGCCCCTTCGTGCAAGCACACCTCCCATGCAACCTGTTTCCCTCAAGCCTATGCTCATCTCCCTTCACATGCAGTCTATCCACCTCGGTCCCTCCCACTCGACGTGCCTCCCTACATCTTCCTCTCCTTCTCCCGCGACCCCATTGCACTTCCCACCAACGCCACTCCCTCACCGCTTCTTCCATTGTGCTACTACCCCGCACACTTCATCCATCGCTTTCACTGCATCCAAGCTCCAGCTACCACTTCCACGCGTCCAACCCCTGATCTCCTAGCCCTTCCTGCTTCTACGTCCATCATTCCGCACCACATCTTCCACTTCCCCTCTCTTTTCGCCAGCCTCTCCTCCCCGTCCACCCTCCTTCACCCTATCTCGTACTCCTCCTCCTCTCCACTGCACACATGCCTACACTCTTTTCTCCCTCCGCTCGGTTCCATCTCCCTCACGCCTATCCCATTCTATCTTGCCTCGTGCACCTCCTTTCCTGCTTTCGTTCCAGCCCCGCTCCAGCTACTCGGCATCTCTTACCTGCCACACACTTCTTCTCGCTCTGCTCCAACTCTCTCGCCCTCCCTTCTCCATTGCCCACCGTTTCCAGCCGCCCTGCAAGTTGTCACCACCCGTCGCTACCGCCAACCCTGTCGCCACCACCTCTGCCCCAACAGTCAACCGGCTAAAGGTTTTAAAAATAATAATAATAATTATTATTATTAATTAATTAATTAAAAAAAAATTATAATTATATATATATAATATTATTTAAAAAATTTATTATATAATTATTATAATTATTATTAAAATATATATATATATATATAAAGACAAGAAGTTAAAAAAAATCGAAGAAGACAAATTGAAGAAGAAAAGAAGTCAAGATCTAGCAAAGACTCTCTATCGTCAAAGAAGCCGAAGTCAAAGGAAGGCCAAGTTATCGTTCAGGGATTGAATTATGGCGATTACAAAACCAGAACTACAGTTACGATTACAAACAATACTAAGCAAGTTGGAGCATTATAAAGAAAACTGTCATTATCTACAATATGAGATTTCAAGGCAAGAAATCGTAATCAAAATATGGGAGCAAAAAAACCATTGGTCACAAAAAGATAACGAATAACTCAAGAAAATGTTGTTAGATAAAGATAAAAAAAACATCACATTTAAAAAATCTCAATCAGGACCTAGAAGACAAAATCAAAAGGTTTGAAAACGACGAAGAATAACTTTATAGGAACCCTAACAAATTAGAAGATGAAATAAAATGTTTAAACAAGATCATCATGGATAAAGATAACGAGTTGACGGAAGGCTAGAGAAAGATGGTCAAGATTTAGATATATGTCAGCAACAACAACATATGAAAGAACTAAAAAACAATTATTATGACAATAAAAAGGCACACCAACTGAAAATTAAGAAAATCAATGACAATTTAGCAAATAACACCGAAGAACTATTTTGACTAAGAATTCATAACAAAACATTACTGAAGAAAATCAAGAATCTGAAACATAGTCGGAAGACAGAACCTTCCAATGAAGACCTTGAAGGAAGAATATTAGAAAAAGAGGAAGAAAACCAACCTCTAAGAAATCTTAATCACGAACTAGAGGAACAAATCGAGAAATTAAGAGAGGACAAAAAGTCTCAGGATGACAGGTTCAAGAAGATTCATAGCAATAACAAATTACTGGAGAACATAGTAGCACAAATCCAAAAGGAAGCATCCATGCTTTCTAGAAAAAAGATTCAAGTTAAGGAAGAAGAAATAAACACAAACTCAGTCTTCGTCACAGTTCAAAAGGAAGTCAATTCCATTGAAAAACAAACAACAAAAACTCCTTATCGACACCCCAGTTATAAACATCATTTTGACCAAGGACAGGGCCAAAATGAAAACACACAGAAGAGTTATGTTGTCAGACAAATAAGAACATCAAATCAACATACTAAGCGAAAAACGAGAAGAACCAACCCACATAGCCATCAAATAGTTTCGATGAAGATAGATCTCAAATGGATCACAACAATGATTATGCAACACTTCCTCTTTGGCATTCATAACTTGTATCATCTCATCTCATCAAGTGTAGCAAATACTAAAAGAAAGAATCTAGAGACGATGGTTCAAGGAAAAAATTAGACGTAAGCCTTGTCTTCTCTAAGCTTTGAGGACAGAGCTTCTCTAAGGGGAAGGCAATGTTATTTAAAAAATGATATAACATACTATAAATAATAATATTAAATATTAGTCATAATGATTAATATTACTATCAATTATTATTAATATAAATTAATATTATTAAATATTAATTATTAAATAAGAAGCAATTAATTAACCATTTATGAAAAGTCAAAGACATGTCTTATATTCTAAAAATCACCAAATGGCTTATAAATCCCAATGCAATGTAAATGTAAATCATAACTTATCTTATCAAATACATTTTATTATCCATACATGGATTATTTATTTTATTTAGATTGAGTTTTCCTGTAAAAACAGAGTTTCTTTGATTGAGTCCTCATACTCCATATGTTGTGAAGATTATGAGGCTACTTTTATCCTCTCAATGTATGTGAATATGTCATCGTAGGACATGTGCTGTGAAGATTCTGAGGCCTCCTACAACAATACTTGATATAACATACCAGCTATGTAGCAACTAAGATGGGGAGATATGAGAGCCATGCCTTAAAATGAGCTCTTTGATGGATTTAGATGAGTTCACTGATGGATTTCAATCAGATATTTGATGGCTGCAAAATCTTTCATGCAACCTTCAACAAGATTGGATCTAGTATATCGACTATGTAGAAACTGAGATGGGGAGATAGGAGATCCATGGACATAAATGAGATTTATAATGGCTAAAAATGAGCTCTTTTATGGATGAATATGAGCTCTATAATGGATGAAAATGAAATATTTTATGGATGCAAAATCCCTTCTTTAACCTACAAAAGCTTGATCCCTGAAAAACATCACTAGAACACTTACTAATTTAGTACTGCTGCAACTCTAATACCATGTAAGATTTGAGAATATAGATCTAGGTACATAAAAAAGAGAGAGATATTATGAAAGTTAAATAAAAAACAAACTAATCATGTAACAAATGAGATATCATATATCATTACACAAAAAATATAAGTATACAATAAGAAAAGAATGATGTATTTCATTAATTGTAATGAATGGAGGCGAACACAATATATAACAAGGAAATTCATTAGGTTAGGAGCTATTCAAATTTGTCATGCATTGTTTAACATTACTACATATGGCTCAAAAGTCCCACGACAATTTGCGACGAAAAAGTTAAAATCACAGTTTCGTGGAAAAATAGTTTAATTTTTTGGAAAATTTTGAAAATGTCCCCGACAATCGTCGCTCTAGCGACGTTTTGGACTTTCCATTGCTACAGCCACAAAATTTCATTGGAACAGCGACGTAAACTATTAGTTCATTGGAATAGCGACGAAAACAGGCCATTTGTTGAAATAGTGACGCAAACTGTTAGTTCGTTGGAATAGCGACGAAAACAGGCCATTCGTTGGAATAACGATGAAAATAAGCCATTCATTGGAATAACGACGAAAGTTCGTTGGACTAGCGATGAAAATACCACCTTCATGGCATAAGACCACCTATCTACAAATACTTGCGGATAATCTTTCCAGAAAGCGTGAATGTTTTCCCCAAGTTAAGTCATTTCCATATATGGTAGAATCATCCTATGCTCTAAAGATTATTGTGTATCTTCATCGATGGGGAAATTTTGACTTCCATCACTTTATGTGTTCTTCAATACTAGGACCATAATATTTGCTTGTAAAAACATCTTTCTATACAACTATACAACTATACAAAAACCTTAAAACACATGTAAAATAAAAGCTTCAAGAATATCCATATAATGTATATATACAATATAGAAAACCATCCTAAGTGTATATAAGGGGTAGTAAACCTCATGCAACTAGGAACACATATCATTTAATCACAAAAGAAAGAGATTCATGAATATTGACTCTTCTCTACATGCTCCATGTTCTAAGGCTTGGCAGGAATGATGGAGGGGAAAATGCATAATGACATATTAGATTAGAACACTCACTTAACTTATGATGATGGTGTCCACTTGGGGCAAAAGAATAAGAGCCAAATGTGGACATAGGGTTTACATCCATCTTGCAAAGGGTAGATGGATCACTACTAAAACCACCACAACTCTCACTTGACAATAATTTTGAGACATATTCTCCCACAACTGGAAAAGGATGATCAAATATATTCTTACATATTCATCATCATCATCATCATCTTGATCATCTTGATCATCATCGTATTGATCTCCATCATCATGATCATGATCATGATCATGATCATGATCATGATCATTTTCATCACCATCATCATCATCATCATCATTATCATCATCATCATTGTCATCACCACCATCATCATCATCTTCTTCATCATCATCATCTTCATCATCATCATCGTCATCATCATCATCATCATTGTCTTCATCAACATCATCAATATCGTCACCATCATCATGATCATCTTCATCATTATCATCATCATCGTCATTACCATTATCACGATCATCATCGTCATCACATCTTCATCATCATCATCATCATCTTCATCATTATCATCATCATCGCCATTACCATCATCATCATCATCATCTTCATCATAATCATCATCATCATCATCATAATCATCGTCATCATCGTCATCATCATCATCGCCATCACCCTCTTCCTCATCAACATCTTCATCATCATCGTCATCATCATCATCACCATCACCATCGTCATCACCATCATCATCATCACCATCATCATCATCATCATCACCATCATCATCATCATCATCATCATCGTCATCATCATCAACATCATCATCATCATCATCTTCTTCTTCTTCTTCATCATCATCTTCATCATCATCATCATCATCGCCATCATCACATTAATCATCATTATGATCATCATCATCGTCGTCATCATGATCATATTTAAATGCATATATAATTTAATTCATTAACATAAATAATAAATTCATAATAATTCATTAACACATTAAAGTATGAAAACAAAAATCTAGGGGATCAAATAAAATTTCTAGGCCATAGATTTCATAACCAAAATAAGCCCAGAACAAAACATTTATTGTCATTTGAGTCCAATGGCTCTAGGATTCAATCCATGGGTTTGGGACGGCTTTATCTTCCTCCACTTCCCATGAAGAATACTATGGACATGAAAAGAAAAAAAACTCGATGACCCTACAAATTTAGGAGAAGAATGTAGTTGTTAATCCATGTGATTCATTGGTTGGACTTGACCTTCCTACACAACCCATGAAGAAGACCATGTCCATGACAAGCAACAAAAATTCACCGACCCTACCAATGTAGAAGAATGTAGTCATTGATCCATGTGATTCTTTGATATCCATTCAATTACCAAACACATAAGGGTTTGAACAATCCATGATATCTTGCATATCTAAGGCAACCAATTCTGATAAGGCCCCACCTCCTAAGAGGGAGAAGATTCAAGGATGACTTCAAGTATTTCATCCTCATCCTTAGCCTCATCATCATCAATGTTATAATCATCATCGTCATCAATGTTATCATCACCACCACGATCATCATCATCATCAATGTTATCATCTTCATAATCATGATCATCATGTTCATACTCATTAGAATAATAGCAATCGTCATCATCATGTTCATCATAGCGACGATTTGTCATGGAAAAAATGTTCACATGTACTAAGGATAGATGAGAACCATGACGTAATTGATATGGAGAGATATCATAGGAACTATGTTCATCGTGTACTATCTTCGTTTATGCGTGCATTAACACATGTAATCCATATTTTGTAGCTACCCACTCTAGGATCTATTGTAGCTACCCACTCTTTACAAAGGTTGTTAGAGTTTCATTGGGAGTTACAGAGCTTTGTGGGGATTCAAATATTAAGAGTCCCACTGAGTTACACTCTGGACTTTCCAAGACAAGACCTGATAATTCCAGTGGGGTTCCTTCAATGACAAGGGTTCATACTACTATACAGATCAGCTAGGATAATATATTCCTCTGTACTCTGTAGCTGCTGCTCCCATCATGCACAAATTTCCTATCAAATTGCCAAGGTATTCCTAGAAGAACATGGCATGCATTGATATATATAATGTTTTGGAAATTAACAATGCTCCTCCAAGTCATTTTTTGGTTATTCTTGGTTCCTCAATTATGAAACACCTTTACAACAATAGATAAAAGGGTTGCACCCCTTGTGGCCTCTTTGCTGCATGTAGTATATCCATGGTTAATGTAGAAATATTTCTTTATCACTTAAGTGATTAGGTGAACATTGGTATACTCACCTATTTTCTTAGTGAGTCCAAAGGTCTATACAACTTGGACTTCGATGTATAATTAAAAACACGGGGAAAGTTCCATTTCCTATTGTCTTCAAAATTTGATATGACTGGTAGACGATTATCATGATTAACCTTTTAATCAATGTATGTCCTCCTCTTACCACTTAGGTGATTGTACAATGTCTTTAATGCATACTGACAATAAGGATGTTGAATCTGTGGATCATCCTTTTGGGAAGAATGCTCCTCTACCTCCCTGGTGACAAAAAGAGGTTATTGAGAATTGTAGGATCGTGCATATTCATTAAATTTGACATATTTGCTCATAACTGCCTTCCGCAAAGATGGAATGTATATTTTGTAACATTGGAGGTTTTTAACTCTTGGTTTGTTATCTCTAAAAAAACCCATAACACTCTTACTTATGTCGATTATGACCATGGAGGTATGATTCAATTTATTCCTTCATTTCCTTTTTCTCTTCCTAAACATTCTTAAACATTGAAGTCAAAAGTTTGGTATGGTTCCAATCTATTTTAATTCCATTAGAAATTTAGATTAGACATTCTCATGCCCATTATTTGTGCTTCTTCTCATGAAAAAAACTCGTGAGAAAACAAAATAAGCAAACCCCTATGGTCCATGTCCTAATAACCCCCAAAAACACTATGGTTCACATGATAATAAAAATTTAAAATTAAAACAAATTAAAAAAGTATTATTATTTTTTATTACATTGTTATAAATATAATATATATATATATATATATATTACATTGCAATATATATAATATATATTACAATATAATATATAAAAACAAATTACATTGTGTATAATATATATTACAACCCAAACTCGACGCTATCAAAAATAAAACCCCCGAATCCTAACTGTGAAATGATCCCGTGAAAAACATTGAATCGACCCAACTACAAACTGTGAAAGGGTGTTAATGACATCTTAGGGGGTTTCCATTGCACAAGTAGGAGCAAGACCCAAATCCAAAGTGTGAATTGGTGAAATGATGTCATAGGGGGTTTCCATTGCACAAGCATGAGCAGAAGTAGGAGAACCTACCAAATAATAGGGTAAACTTCCTTTGGTCCACTATTAGCTAGCCCATGTACTAGAAATGGCAGAAGTGGAAGTTTTGGGGAGTGCCTCTGCCGACAAAACCGTGAGAATATGGTTTGCAGGAAACGAAAGTGTGAAGAAGGAGGCCCAAGGTCACACGGAGGGCATCTCCGACATGGCATGGTCATCAGATTCCCATTACATTTTCTCTGCCTCTGATAACAAAACCCTGCACATATGGGATGTCCACATAGGTGATTGCATCAAAACATTGAAGGGCCACACTATATGTGTTCTGTGTTAATTTCAATCCGCCACACTAATTATGTGTTCTACGTTAATTTCAATCCGTAGTTGAATCTTATGGTTTCTAGCTCCTTTGACGAAACTATGAGGATTTGGGATGTGAGAACGAGGAAATGCTTGAAGGGTTTTCCTGCCCATTCAGATCCCATGATGACCATTCACTTCAATTGGGATAGGTCATTGATAGTTTTCAGCAGTTATGACATGCTCTGCAGGATTTGGGATTCTACCACCGACCATTGCTTGAAGACGCTCATGGATGAAGAGAACCCCCCGACCATTACTTGTAACATCCAATTGGGTTAATTTCTATGCTTAAATTTGTATTGGGTTTGTTCAATTTGTGTGTTTTGAAAAGGAATTTTAGATTTTTATCTGTTTTCATTGTATTTTTTGCTTCCATGAATGATGTGAAGCGTTTGTTTGATAGGTTTATGATGATTTTGCATAAAACCCTCACAAAAAATCCTCACTCTAATTGCAAATGAATTTTGCTTCATATTTAATTTTCGCCCGCCTTGCACAGTTTATATTTGTTCATTGAAGTATGCCTAGTTTGTGCAATACCAAGGAGAAAGTTGAAGTCACGGAGGACACCTTTTTCCATTGTTGTTAGTGCATTGAATTTTCTAGGGATGTATTCATCTTATTTTTGAGTAAAATCCAGATCTGGAAATTTGGCATTAAAAGTCTGATTTATGCTTTATATTATTACTGTAGCAATTTATTTTGCAAGCTTAAATGTTGTGGATGGTAAATGTTACATATGCTATGAGAACCTCCTTCTAAACCATCTAAGGACAATCATCATAAGGATTGAACAACTACTACTACATTCAACAATATACACTACAACTGTTTGTCAAAGTCACAGACCAAATTACTTACAGTCTGTTACAACCTAGCTTATGCAAAGTGTTTGTAAAAAAATATACTTGATCTCTACATTGAACATGGAATAAATGAGACTTCTAGATAGGGTGTACTCTACAACAGAGATATATCCACAAAGTTAAGAGTAATTGCATGAATCCAGACCACTTAAACAGTCAGTGCGATTAGAGGGCAACGTGAACATAGCAGTACATTTATTAGAATAAAATTATCCAAACTTGTTGGTTAAATGCCTTTGGTTATACCCTGGTCAGATAAGCTTATCTGTGGTCTCTATCATGTCAAGTTGGTCACCCTGGTCTTCAAAATATAGGATTTGGTTTTCCTTTTACAAGTACATAGGTAGTTTATTGCGGAAGGAGGAATTCACCATCTTTCCTTTGAAACAGGAATATGCTTTTGAATCTTGACATAAGTACAATCGTCGGAGAGGCCCATTGGGAAGAAGAATGAGGTGAAATGCAGCAAGAAGGGGGTATATTTAGAAGTTACTTAACATAGCCATCATGTTACAGTAATGAAAACAGTATTTGAATGTTTCAACATCTATGGAGTTTATTATAAGCATTTTGGGTTAATGGTTTTGGTCATCAAAACACCTGTCATTTAAGTAATCATAATTTTATTGAAACATGTGTTTATTGCTACTACAATTTCCCACCAGGATGTTTGAACTAATAGGTTATAAGAAAACTAGTTTCGGATCCCCTTTTTAATCCTTTTATAATCATTTGCATTTTGTATTATGTTAATATGGTTTTTGTCCATTTTTAAATCCTTTTTGTATTCAGGATGATTTTTTTCCATTTTATAATCATTTGCATTTTGTATTCTGCAAATGTCCATGTTTATGTTTATGTTTGTTGAGGTATAGATATAAGTCCTTATTAGTGCATGAAGTGGCGTAAAATTGCAGTGATATTTTGAAAGTAAATAACAACATTTTGCCAAAATAAATGTCACCAAAAACAAGAACTCTTGATTGAAAATCCCATAGGGGGTTATTTTTGTGACTTACAAAATTTTAAGCAGACAACCTTAGTTCAATATCATAATGTATATTTCCTAGTGCCTTCATGGAGACTTAGAAAATTGCTGGTGGGATGTTGTTGGATTTGTTGGTGCAACCAAAGTGCTTCCTATTGTAGTTTGTGCAATTGCCGCATAAGCTAGGCCCCTGTTGTTTCCAACAATCTTGGGTGTTATGCATAAGTATCAAGGATGACAAGTAACATCCCACTCTTCCAATGATGTGGAGTTTTCTTGAAACTGGTCACTTTGTGGTGCTAGGAAAGTATATGAATACAATCTCTTGCAAAAAAATGTAAATTCGTTGGTCAAATTCTAAGTAAATTCGAAGTGTTTCTCGTAAATTTGAATCTGAACCTGGTCACATAAAGTATAACTTTACAACAATAAAGGATGAAACATGTTTAGAAATTTTTCCCTTGCTTTTTCTTCAAAAGTTTAACCTTTTTTGCTTTCGATGTATTTGAATGTATATTTTGTTTTTAAAGTTAAAGAATTTTGAGTATACTATAGTAGACAAGATTGAAGTTTTGTAGGGTTTCTTTGACCAATCACTCTTTTATTTGCTACTCTGATTTAGTGGTAACCTTATAATATTAGGAAACTTTATGTTGAAATTATAAATATTTTAATAGCTTCTGTCTTGAACTCAATGGTTATTTGGTCTTTCATATGGTAAAGTTAGGCTCATATTCCATGTCAACATAAAGTTTCCTAATAGTCCATATTCAAATGAAACATATTAGTAAATTTATACAATACTGGTCCAACACTTACAAACAATGGATAAAAATACATTCATGTTTAAACTGGTTCTCTCACCTTCTCCAAACATTTCTCCTATGGGGTATAGGACAAAAAAAATAGAGTATCTACCAAACAACATGCATATCAGCTCCAGAGATAAATCAATTTCAGCGTTAAGTTGCTAGATCATAAAACCAATTTGAGGGAACATTGTTTTGAAGAAATAATACCTCATCCAAGTGATCCATTGTAATGTCAAACACTAAGTTTGGCCTGATTTTTCTACTAATTATTGGTGGATTCTGATTGAAGGTTTTGATCAAACACTTGTCTTCACATACCCAGAAGTTGGCTTCACTGATTCTATAGTTGTGTGTGATATATTATGTGGATTATATCTCAAATGTTTTTTAGTTTACATGTTCCATGAGAGATGGTTTCCTCATAAGTGCATGAGTTTGTAAATAGATACCAACATTCACAAGTATGTATCATAAAAAAACATTGAATAGCTTAAACACACAGTAAAAGTGGTTGCAAATAAATTGATTTATCATTAAGGTCTAACCTGTGAGCATCCAGATGAATTACAAACCCCTTTATTGAGCTATAGTGACCTATTTCTCGCCAAATATGTAAAAAACAATCATTTAAATAAATATTTCCACACATAAATCACATAACAACATTGGTGTGGATTCCTTTTGTATCTTACTGAGCATGAACTGTAGCTGATATAGTAGCATATCACCCTTTTTGCAAATCTCCTGTTGATTGCTTGATAATGTGGATACAAATTAACTGTAAACCCCCCTTTTCCAACTATAACTAACTAATTTAAAGGCCCACGATTTGCCTCAATAAATTGATGAATCTTAATAGTAAACTTTAATGAATTTTTCCTTGGGGTTGACAGTCCCAAGTGCCGCATAAGCTAGGCCCCTGTAGTTTCCAACAGGATTGGGTGATATGCATAAGTATCAAGGCTAACAAGTAACATCCCACTCTTTCAATGATGTGGAGTTTTCGAAACTGGTCACTTTGTGGTGCTAGGCAAGTATATGAATACAATCTCTTGCAAAAAAATGTAAATATGTTGGTCAAATTCTAAGTAAATTCGAAGTGTTTCTTTTAAATTTGAATCTGAACCTCGTCACATAAACTATAAATTTATAAAAAGAAAGGATGAAACATGTTTAGAATTTTTTTCCTTGCTTTTTCTTCAAAAGTTTAACCTTTTTTTGCTTTGAATGTATATTTTGTTTTTAAATTTAACGAATCTTGAGAATACTGTAGTAGACAAGATTGAAGTTTTGTAGGGTTTCTTTGACCAATCACTCTTTTATTTGCTACTCTGATTTAGTGTTAACCTTATAATATCAGGAAACTTTATGTTGACATTATAAATATTTTAATAGCTTATGTCTTGAACTCAATGGTTATTTTGTATTTCATCTGGTAAAGTTAGGCTGATAGTCCATGTCCTCTGTGCATATATATATATATATATATATATATATATATATATATATATATATACATACTAGAGCTTTCATCATGTCTAGAAAAGGGTTGTAATAGTTTTTAAATTTGTGTTCACCTATAAAGATGACTACTTCAATAGCTAGATTGTTGATGTCATGCTTTGATAATTATAGGTCAATTTATTCTGCATTCATATATAACCAAATTCCAATTTTAGTACATGAGTTGTCACAATTAGTGAGACATGTATTGAGCTTATCATTGTTGAGTAATGTCACTTCCCTTCTTTTTGCTTTTCTTTGTACAAAATTGGTTTTGAACACAAGAGTATGAAGGTTGTTTTCATGTTTAAGATATAGAGACATGCTTTAGACTTATTAGAAAATGTTGATCATTTATGAAGGTTTTAGTTAATTTTTTGAGATAAAATGCTCGATAAATCTTATTAATATAAAAGTGAAAGTACATGCATCTGATGCAAAAAATGCCACAAAAATAGACACCATGAGCTAAGACTGCAAGGAAAAATCAACCTAGCCTTCAAAAACTGCCATGCGGGTCACCAAAATTAAAGTGTCAGGAAAGTCCACAGTGTCGACATAGAAAGCAATTAACATCAGAAATTCCAATTGGAAAGAGCGAATGGGAATATCAAGTTTCACTCGAAACCAAACCCATTGCTAGTGGAGGGTCTTTGCTCACTGTTGGAGGCCCCCATCCCTCATATATAGGCTCCATTTGTTCTTTTCCTATGTGGCCTCTTCAAGGCACTCTGATTCAAAATTTTCCAACAGAGCAGTCCAATATTTATCAAACCATGGGACCTCTAGGGGGAAACTCCTTTGTTTTTCTTGACTCTCTCTCATCATTCGGTTCACCCTGTCTTGTGATTATTGGCTACATTAAGCTCTAGAGTGTGTAGAATGAGAAGGAGAGTTCCCTTCAAGGGGCACTTTGCTCAGGGACACTCTGTGTTGGTTCAATAATCCTTTAGCCTGTGCACATGACCCACTTCCATTTTTATCTTCTTCATATGCATTTAAATCTATATTTTCATATGGACACACATTAGAGACTCACTATGCCATGTAAAATTTGAATTGTGCTAATTCATTTGTGAAAATGCATTCATTTCTTGTTTTCAAGAGTTGATATAAAATATCAATTGTAATTTCTTGTTTTCAACAGATGATATAAAATATCAATTCTAATAAATTGTCATGAGGTGTGAAGTTGTATGGCCCAAGGGAGGGAATGTCCTAAAAGGATTGATTTCCAAGTAATTCTGATGAGAGGATATTATCGCACAACTTATAAGCCCTTTCTTAGACAAGATGGGCATATTTATAGTACCAGAATAAATGCTTCAAGTATTCATTCTTTCCATAGAATTTACATTTGTGGTGGGGAATCACTTTGTATTTCAGGGGATTTCCAATAGGTAGGCCTTCATGAATCAAATATTGGACAAATTAGGTTATTTTATGTTTGATGCACATATTCTAGATGGACTTTAGTTGATACAACCATGTTTTCTCTTTTGATTCAATCCCCCAAAGTTTGCTTAATTTGGATCTAGCCTCGCCCTTGAACATAATGGTACCCATCAATAGACTTATATTTCTTGAACCCCTTTCTTTGATTGCACCTCCATTCCTTAGACTAGGTTTGTGGTCTTGGTAGATCTAACTCAAAAAAATGTTCGTTTGGAATTATATTCTACATCTTATCTAGGATAATTATATCAATTGTGATAGGCTTGAACACTCTTTTTAGTGATTCCCAATTCTTCAAATCTCGTTTATGATTGTCATACAAGTATCCAGGGAATTCAATTCCTTTGTGATATAGATTCATAGTGGAGAACCAAGAATAACATGTAATAGATATTATTGTCCTACAACATCATTAGTGACCACCATAGGAAATTATCATTAAAATAAATAATTTCTCTTGGAGAATTACTCTTCCAGAGCAACTTGTGCTTAATGATCTCCTAAGCCTAAATACTCTTCACTATAAAAGTCCCTTTCATTTTAATAGGGTTGGAATGATTAGGTTATTTTGCACATTTAGATTGCAAAATGGCTCATGTATCCTAGATTGTTGTTTCAATAGCATAGGGAGCATTATGGTGTGGTTATAATTCTTCATTAGATTAAGTGTATGACCTTGTGGGTGGACCTAGTACTCAGACACATTCCCATGATAGTTAATTCACGAACACCTTTATCCACTATCACATTCATTTCATTTCCCCAACTTTTCTTAGAAACTTAGGAAATTCACTCAGTCTTAAGGGTTTGACATGAAAAATGTATCAATTATATTTGCACCATGGTAATTCTAAGGTTATTTGGATAATTAATCAAAAGTGAGTGAGTTAATTAGAAAAGTGCACTTGAAAAAGGAATTTTGAAGGAACCCTTAGGACTATATTTTGAGGTTTATGTTCAACATCTATAGATTTCAAAAATGATTAGTTGCTTGATACTATTGTACATAGTTCTAACTTTTGAGTGTAATTAGCAACTCATGCTTGGAATTCAATAGCGAATTTCAATTTTGAAAAATTCCAAGTGATTGAGATATTTTGGACATCCAACAGAATTGAAGAAGCAACTAGAAGCCGTTAACATGAGCTCCCATTATAGAAGGAATGCATCCAACTCAGATCAACACTTGAGTGGGAGAGTCCTAACCCACGAGTGCTCTCCCTAGATGCAACTACAAGAGGAACCACTATCACCTTAGTGGACAAATCCTCTCACTTTTGACCTGCTCTCAAAGGTCAAGGGGGTTTTCCCTATGAGTAATTGACTCTAGATTATTTTTTAACTGAATTAGAGCTTGGATGATTGTTTAAATCTGGTTAGATTGTACAAGTGTATTGTAGATGTAATTCATCCACATAAATGATTTCCAAAATGAGCGCTGGAAGTACAATTAAATTTGAAGACAACCACTTAGGAAATAAAGAAGCCTCGCTTTAAATATTATTCCAATGAAATCAAGCAAGATCTCAGTCAACATATTTTGCAAATAGATGATAAAATGCAACCAATAAAAACTGTTGAAATCTAGAAATTAAATGATGTAAACACACAGGAAAATTCCATAATTGATTCAAGTGATCAAAATGACTCCTTAAACCCGATTTATATGAATCAATTCAGCACATAGGGTTTGCTGTAAGTCTGTTATAGATTGCAGAAAAAAGGTACACATTACAGTGAATCTAAAGATTAATTTTTGAATCAATTGATTAATTTTTCGAAATCTTTTTGGGGCTATATAAAATCCATTTTAGGGTTGTTATAAGATGACAAATTCTAGAAAGTACACTAGCTAGATGCAAACCTAAATTAATATGCAGACAATTTTAAATTCTGGGATCGAATTAAACTTGAAATATGGAAATGATGGAATATCAAGGTAAGATTCACATTTAAATGGACAAAATAGAAAATAAAAAGGAAATTTTTAAGGGTCTTTTAAATGGTGGTTGGGGGAAAGACTAGTACCTTTAGCTTTTGACAAATGGGGTCAAGAGGACATATCTCAATGGACTGTTTTATCAGGGATTCTAGGTTTGAAGTAATTAAATACATAAATTATCCAAGAAAGGGTATTTCTATGAGAATACACCTTTGAATAGAAACCTAGTATATGCTCCAACAGTGAAAGATTTAACCCGTATTCACTCCTAAAGGATGCCAAATACAAGCAATCTACCAATAGCTAAAGCATATAAAGAAAAGAAAGAGATTTTCATTTACTTTCTTCAAAGAAGTAAATTTTACTATTTATTGAACTAGATTGAATTACCTTCGCAATGAAGAGGATTCGAGTATCACATCCAATCTTGATATACCAAAATATTCACCTCATATTCTAAGATAGGTATTCTCATACATCCACTAGCTTTAGATAAAAGAATTTGATCTCTATTATCCAACTAGCATCTACATTAGTTTATATTTGTTCATTGAAGTATGCCCAGTTTGTGCAATACCAAGGAGAAAGTTAAAGTTGCGGAGGACACCTTTTTCCATTGCTGTCAATGCATCGATTTTTCTAGGCATGTATTCACCCTATTTTGAGTAAAATCCAGATCTTGAAAATTGACATTAAAAGTATGATATGCTTTATATTATTACTGTGGCATTTTATTTTTCAAGCTTAAATGTTGTGGATGGTAAATGTTACATATGCTATAAGAAATTCCTTCTAAAACATCTAAGTACAATCATCATAAGGATTGAACAACTACTGCTACATTCAACAATATACACTACAACTGTTTGTAAAAGTCACAGACCAAATTACTTACAGTCCGTTACAGCCCAATGTATGCAAAGTGTTTGTAAAGACATATACTCGATATCTACAGTGAATAGGGAAGAAATCAGACTTCTAGAGAGGGTGTAATCTGCATAAGAGATATATCCATAGAGTTAAGAGTAATTGCATGAATCCTGAAACACTTCCAGACCACTTAAACAATCAGTGCGATAAGATGGAAACGTGGACATAACAGAACATTCATTAGAAGAAGATTATCCAAACTTGCTGGTTAAATGATTTTAGTTATACTCTGGTTAGATAAGCCTATATGTGGTCTATAGTATTAATTTGTCATAGTGGTCTAGAAACTGAAAACATAGTCTCACAAAGAATACAGACAAATATGCATAAAATTGGCAAAATGGTGCTGCAATGGAAGTATCAGCTTTGTATAATCAATGAATAATGAATAATACAATACAATTATCATGCAAGGTGCATGAATACCAAGACAATTCGAATTCCCAAGGAGTTCATTTGAATTGAATGAATGGGTGTAGCTTAATTGACTGTAAGCCACAGTAAACACACTGGTTAACCAACTGATCAAGTGCTGATTGACTCAATTGAGTCCTAACTGAATTCAGAGTGCAATGAATGACTGAGTCTAACTGAAAGTAGCTCAGACACATGTCACTGCATGCCATCCAACAAGTGGTAGCACATCATTAACTCCAATGAACCTCGATGAGGTTAACTGAAGTCAAACTGGCCATCAGTGGTGGTTGGAGGCACCCTCGTTGACTCGAGTTCATTAAATATTAATAAAATAATCAATATAATGAATGGAGGCACCTTCACCACTCAGCTTAACTGATTGTAACCATCAGTTAGCAATTAGGTGCATTTATGACACTCAGATCACTCCCAGAGTGCTCCAGTTAACCTCCCCAAATGAAGGAGAAGGATTAGTTGGCCTCCTTGACTGAAGGTAGGCGTGGGTGTGCTCATGGTGATGTCATACAGTGCTCCTCTGATGTCAATTAAGTCAATAAAACTTAGGATAATGGTTTAACAAAGACAAATTGACCAAATTAAGTGTGCATGGTGGGTAAATGTCTCCAACATATAGCATGTCAAGTTGGACAGCCTAAAGTTAGAGGAAGAACCCTTATCTACCCTGACCTTGTTTTGAACCCTTTTAACATTATAACATTATAACCCTTTTAAACCTTTATAACATTATAACATTTGAACCATTATAACATTAATATAACATTATAACATTTTGAACCCTTATAAAATTATAACATTTTGAACCCTTTTAACATTATAACATTATTATTTTTTAAACCCTTATAACACTATAACATTATAACCATTTTAACGTTATAACATTTGGACCCTTATAACATTTTTTTTAAATAGAAATTGTCATTTCTATAGCGATGACAAGAAATAGCAAGTTTCGATGAACTTGCTATACTAGCAACGGGCATTTTCGTCGCTGGTATCGCAAGTTCGTCAGAACTTGCTAAGCCCTGTCGTCATTATACCAATGGAGCTTCGTTGCTACACTAACGCACTTTCCTCGCAACACCATTGTTTATTTTTTTTAAATATTGCACTCCGTTGCTTTAGCGACGAAATCTTCGTCGCTACACCAACGCATTTTCATCGTAACACCATTGTTTTTTTTTTATAAATATTGCACTCTGTTGCTATAGTGATGAAATATTCGTCGCTACACTAACGAATTTTCGTCACAACACCATTGTTATTGCGACAAAAAATGATGTTTTGAACAAAAAAACTTCCATGTCTTTTCTATTTCTATTGCAATGAACTGTGGCAAGTGTTTCTACAACGACGACAATTTTTCCCATGAAAAGAAGGGGTCATGTTCATCGCTATAGAAACACAAAAGTGTTGCAATAGCAATGATTTTGCATGGGAAAAATGTCTGGAGCTTCGTTGCTACACCAATGCATGTTCATCACAACACCATTGTTGATTTCTTTTTAAATATTGCACTCTCTCGCTATAGCGACGAAAGCTTCGTCGCTACACCAATGCATTTTTGTCACATCACCATTGTTTATTTATTTTTTAAATATCACACTCCGTCACTACACCAACAAATTTTCATTGCAACATTGTCGCTATTGTGACAAAAATTGATGTTTTGAAGAAAACAACTTCCATGTCTTTTCTATCACTATTGTGATGAACTGTGGCAAGTGTTGCTACAATGAAAAAAAATTTCCCATGAAAAGAAGGGGTCATGTTTGTCGCTATAGCAACACAAAAGTGTTGCAATAGCAATGATTTTCCATGGGAAAAATGTCCACATGTACTAGTGTTTGGATATTATTTAAGATTAACTAGATCCAAATACCCTTACTTATCCATGAACCCTCACTTAGATTGAGTTTAACAGACCCGAGGCTGCTCAATCACTAGTCCTGACTGAGTGATGTGCAACCAATTGACTGTATATGCATGAAAATCCCTAAACTCACTCAACTGGGATTCTTATGGTTTCTTATGGATATTTAGGATTATTTAGGACCTATATTAGTGGAGTGCATCTAGTCCTTAGCCAGTTCTAGACTCAATCACTCCTAAAATCAAGGGTTGGTTCCTTGAATCACAGAATGCACCCCCAAATCAAGGAATGTGATCCAAATTCTAGGAATCCATTTCAAGGTTGACTTAGGTGGTAAATTTAGATGGGGTATGTCCCATTAGATTCATCATTTCAAGGCCTAGGTGGCTAGGAAGAGTTTTATTTTCTCTAAAGTTGTGAGGTTCAAGCTTTCTCTATGAGCCTTTGAGTCAAAGGGGTGACTTCCTTGGGAATCTCAGTATGTATTCTTTTGGTAGATTACTATTCTAATATGTTGATATAGGCCAAACTACATTGATTCACTACTCTACCACCCCTTAATATTCTGAAATATTTATCCATATTGGTGTAGGGATTGTAGTCAATATTCTTAACAATTTATACCAACCTTATAACCATTGTCTAGGTGGTTATGGATGGAGTAATATGATTATATATCTTAGTGGGGGTGGGTCTATTGTGTTTATTAGGTACAACTTCCAACCTAGGAAGAGAAATCTCAAACATTTTTCTATACATATTTTCAAAATGTAATTTCAAGTTTTCATCCTATGGGAAGGGGAGACCATTGGATACCATGTTTCTAATATCTCTAAGGAAAGTTTGAATAGTTTTTTTTTTATTATGTAGAACTTATTTTGGTAATATGACATCTGTTAAACTTAAATTTACATTCCTCAATATTTATGTATGTTGAGGTCTTATCTTTGATCCCAAGCAGTGTTAAGCTATAAGTGGAGTTTTAATATCCATTATATTTCTCCTTCATGGTTGTTGAGGTACTTGGAAATTTCTTTGTATAAGGGATCAAAGTCCAAGTGGAATTGGAATTGAATCCTAATTATAGAGATTTCTTTAAAAACATTTATCCACACAAATATTTTTTATGTCATCCATGGTCTTAGTTATCCTCACCTCAATTAAGGTCTCCTCATGTCTTATTTTCCATGTTTGAATCTTGTCTTTGAGACCAATTACTTCAAGTTTATACTCATGTATTTTTTGTGTCACATTTAATTTTTCCCCTGGCTACTTAAGCTTATCTTTCCATTTATAAACCAAGTATTTAGTAGTCACTACTTTCATTGCACTATTCCTAGCCTTGGGTTTCCTTTCTAATTTTTTTGGCTAGTTGATTAATCCTTTTTTCTAGTAGTGATATATATTCTACAACGGGATAGGGTGTTAAGCTCTTATTGATGACACATTACACCATATAGTGTGGCACATTACCCCCTATATTGTGGTGCATTACATATTATTTATGTAGGCTTGGGTCTAATAGTGGGTTTATTAGTTGTTATTGTACACCATTATCTCCTCTATATAGGAAGGGGATATTCTCATTTGAATCATCATATCATCTTATCATGTCTTGTACATTGTGTAAGGAGGTTACTCCCTCGAAGAGGATTGATATTTATCTCTTCTATTCATCTTTTAGGCGTGGATTATTCTCTTATTTTCTATTTCCGCTCTTTTTATGCTATATCTAGGATTTGGTTGCATAACATTTGGTATTAGAGCTCTCTCCTCGAGACTAGCTTCTGCAAAACGAGTCATCGTGTAACTTTCGCTACAATTTTTTTTCTACAAGGAATCAGATATTTAGGTTAAAAACCCACTTTCCAAACAAGCCGAACTATCTCCAGTAAAAGATGAAAATCCTGATCCATTACATTTTTGGAGATAATTTGAGGGGAATCTAGGGTTTTTTACTATTCCTACTGCTATTCTAAAACATGTGCTCTTGGGAAAAAGGTCATATATGAGGAATACGAGATCCAAACGGAGTGAGACTAGTTGCATATGAAATAAGACATACCACGATATATGTGGTAGAAGTTCCTGATACAGAAACAAGACAATGGACACGTGGCATACAATACAAGTTTTCTCTCCTGGATAGGCCAAAAACACAGGGTTTTGGTATATTTGTAATAACTTTTTGTTGTCTCATCCAAATTAGGTAATACCTATGGAATTGGAAATAGGACATATCAAGGTACTTCAAGATGAAATTTAAGACTTAGAGAAGTCATAATTCAAATTTTACCATAGTTACAAGTCAGCCCTAAAACAACCTTCCAATCAGTGATTGAAAAAGAAAAGAAGATGGCTACTAAAGAGGATCTCAAAGGGATGGTTAGTAAATAAGATCTCAAAGGGATGGATAGTAAAGAAGAACTCCAATACTTGAAGGATTTTATAAAGGATATCAAACATAACTTTGTTTCTCAATCATGTACTCAAGGAGAGGATAAGGAGGAACAAGATGACGTATTCCAGCCACGTCTAGAGAAAATTGAAAAACAATTGGAGAGTAGGAATTTGGAATCATTAAAAGTTGAGAATTCACTACAATTCAATGCAGGTCTAAGAAACTACTTTATCCCCAAGATTGACATGCGGAGGTTTGATGGAAAGGATCCAATCACGTGGATTTTTCAGATGGAGCAATTCTTTGATCTACACTAGGTGCCCACAATGCAAAAGGTAACTATTGCATCCTTTTATTTAGAACCTGATTAGTTTGTATGGTACCAATGGATTTATGATTGTAAAATGGAGTCTATTATCTCTAGGTCTATATTCACCGAATAAATTATTGCACATTATGGGGATATAAATAGGAACACATTCTTCAGTCAATTGGTAAATCTCAAGAAAAAATGTTCAGTTACAAATCACATCAAGCAATTTTAGCAACTAAGTCTCAAAGTGAAGAATATTTCAGAAGATAATTTGTTAGATCTCTTTATTGGAGCCTTGAAAGATAAAATTCAACATGAGGTGCATCTCTTTGAACCATTATCGTTAGAGAAGGCTTTCATGATGGCAAGGAAGGTTGAAAATAAAAATATGGCAATGAATACTAGAAAGGCCTTCTCCAACACACCGTAGAGAAAATAATGTTCCTTCTCCTAAACCAACACAAAGGTTCACACCCCAACAACTATATGAAAGAAGAGCAAAATGATTATTCTTTAATTGTGACATAAAGTATAGTAAAGGACATAAGTGCACTGAGAATAAATTAATCTACACAGATTATGAAGAGGAAGAACGAAAAGAAGAGGACGCATCTCAAGAAAAGGCGACTTCAGAAGAAATAGAAGAGGATACTTCAGAATAAATTAATCCCACCATATCTTGTCATGCATTGGATGGAATTAGCACTCCTCAAACTCTCAAGATAGAAGGATACATCAAAAAGAAGAAGGTAATTGGTGACAAGCTACCAGTTCAAACGATGTTACCAGAACTTGATGAGGAAAGAAAAATCATCTTGGAGCCTAAAGAAATTATTGAAATACGAACTAGACAACTTTGAAATCGATCAATTTCAGAGTATCTCATTAAATGGAATAACTTACCCACAGAAGATTCAACATGGGAAGATGATTCCTTTATACAACAACATCCAAAACTACTTCAGCATGGAGGATAACACTTTTTGAAGGGGAGGTGCATGTTAAGCCCTTATTGATGACACATTACACCATATAGTGTGACACATTACCCCCTATATTGTGGTGCATTACATATTATTTATGTAGGCTTGGGTCTAATAGTATGGGTTTATTAGTTTTTATTGTACACCATTATCTCCTATATATAGGAAGGGGTTTTTCTCATTTGAATCATCATATCATCTTATCTTGTCTTGTACATTGTGTGAGGAGGTTCCTCCCTCGAAGAGGATTGATATTTATCTCTTCTATTCATATTTTAGGCATGGATTACTCTCTTATTTTCTATTTCTACTCTTTTTATGCTATATCTGGGATTTGGTTGCATAACAGAGGGTTGGATGCTTGAGGATTTCAAAGTCTTTTCTTTTTGTGTCACAATTACTTGGTGTTTGAGGGAGATAATTTAGGAATTAACCTCTTACAATTTAAGGGATACATATTTTGTTGTGCTTTATTTTATCTCCACCTCAATAATTTTATCCTCTATCACCATATTTTTTGTTGAAAGGAAATAGTTTTCTCCTCTAAAAAAAATTGCTTCATCTACCATTTTTTTTGTTGTTCATCAAGAATTTATCAAGTGACAAGGATGGCCTAATCCATAGGAGATATGAATGGATTGTATTATGTCATCATTTTATTTGAGTAGGGTGATGGAATCCACTATCTCCTACTTTCCCTTTCCCATGGATATGAGACTAGCTTGTAACTTGTCCTTTTTAAATTTCCAATGCCTTAAACTCTGGATTTCAAAAAATTATTCTTGACATCAGATATCTGTAGCTATTTTTTATAGATATAATCAGAGGAAGCAACCTTCAATTATATATGGTATATAATTCTACTAGAACCTTGGGCCATAGAAACATCATCTTCAATTGGGATTCCTATTCCATCAAATTTAGCTTGAAGGATGATCTAGTCTTTGGTTGCATCTCTTTGTAATTTTTGTTTGCCAGGGTTTCCAAAGTGGTGAAAACCAACTACCCAATAGCTGGATAATACCTATATAGAAACCTATCCTTTTCTTGAGTGTCCATATTTTTAGATGTTGGTATATATTTTTTTGTTTCTTCCCTTTTCATACATTATTCTCTTAATATTTTTGGAGGATCACAGGTCTCCATGGGATGGATTACATTTTTGCATGAGATTTGGTGCCATACTTATTTTGAGAAGTTTGCAGTGGCCGTGCTCATGGAACCTTCAAGATATGTAATAGAAAAAATGTTAGATAACCTGAAAGGAAGGGTTGATAGCACTTCCTATTGAAACAAGCCATCCTCCTGTTGAACATTGCTTAATTCTAGAACCTCCTGTTCTGATTATTTTATCCCAAGTGAGGTTTTGTGCATTGTTTCCTCAACAAAACCTTGGATATGGGATCCTATTATATCCCCTTTTTCTTTAGTATCTTCCTCCACCTCTTCCTCCCATGCTTTACTCTTTTTTATTCCCATCATCTTCTTTATCATGTCCTTGATTACTACAATCTTGGTAGTGTATCATACCACTAGTTATTTTTGTTGATTATATACGATACTTTATTCATGCTCATGGAAATGTTTTTTCAAAATCCCTTCAATTTATGAGGGATTTTTTTGTTCATACTGGTATTTATCCCATTCAATAGTCATCAATAGGACATGTTTCTCATGTTGGAGACATTTACCACCATACACACTAATTTTGGTCAATTTGTCCTAGTTAAGCCACTATCCTAAGTTTTATTGACTTAATTGACATCAGAGGAGCATTGTATGAAATCAGCATGAGCACACCCACACCTACCTTTAGTCAAGGAGGCTAACTAAGCCTTCTCCTTCATTTGGGGAGGCTAACTAGAGCACTTCGGGGGTGATTTGAGTGTCATAAATGCACTTTATTGCTAACTTATGGTTACAATCAGTTAAACAGAATAGTGAAGGTGCCTCCCTTCATTAAATTGATTATTTAATGATTATTTAATGAACTGGAGTCAACAGGGGCGCCTCCAACCACTTTTGATGGTCAGTTACACTTCAGTTAACCTCATCAGGGTTCATTGGAGTCATTGATGCGCTATCACTTGTTGGTTAGCTTACAGTGACATGTGTCTGAGCTACTTTCAGTTAGAATCAGTCATTTATTGCACTTTGACTTCAGTTAGGAATCAGTTGAGTCGATTAGGGTTTTGATCAGTGGTTAACTTGAGTGTTCATTGTGGCTTACATTCAGTTAAGCTAGACTCACTCATTCAATTCAAATGACCTCCTTGGGAATTCTAATTGTCTTGGCATTCATGCATCTAGCATGATAATTGTATTGTATAATCATTCTTTCATTTGATTATACAGAGCCGCTACTTCCATTGCAGCACCATTTTTCCAATTTTATGCATATTTGTCTGTTCTTTGTGAGACTGTGCTTTCAGTTCCTAGACCACTATGACAAATTAATATGGTATCAGAGCTCAAGGTGGGATGAAGCTCAGATCTCTCAAAAACAAGGTTTTTGACAGATCTTGCATGAAAAATTGAGCAAAGCTCAAAAATTCCAGCACTGCACCAGAAGCCAAGGCTTACCACTTAATACCCCAAGTAAGGAAATTGTTGATCAAGGCTTGCTTGATCAACTATGTTGGGTGTGATGAAAGCCTAAAATGTGCAGGCTTCCTGAACTTACGGTGCCCCTTTTGTTGTGATTTGCAATTTTTTAACAGGTGAAAGCATTCACTCCAGCAGTTTTAGATGGCTTCTTCTATAGAACTCTTGACTCCATTCAATTTCCACTCATGGAAAGTAGACATGGAGATCCAGATACATGCCAGAGGACTCTATAGGGTCACTATGGACACTGAAGAAGAGCTTGCTTCTGTGACATACAAAGCTAGATTCTTGAACAAGAAATATGAAGCATTCGGATTCTTGTGCCTCTCTGTTTCCTGGGATATTCTTTTCCATCTCTCGGGATTGAAGACTCCAAAGGAAATCTGGGACAAATTGGAAACCTTGTATGGAAATCAGATGATTTGAGAGTATACCAGCTTGAGAATGAGTTGATGTCTCTCCAGCCTTCCAATTTCGAGACCCTGAATGAATTTTTCACAAAGGTCAAGCACATTGTCTTACTATTGAAGCAATGTAAGGTGGAGAAGGAGGATTATCAGCTCATCCTCGCCATACTCTTCAAACTTGGAGCTAATTATTCGGTTTTTATCTCTACATTCTGTGCAGGGAATATCACAACCCCTAAATGGAAGATGCCTTCACTCAATGCCTTCATTGAGTCCCTAACAAGTGAACATGATAAGCTTGTCCAGATGGGGATCATCAGATCCTCTCATGATCAAGCCCTCCATGTCTCAGGGCCCAAATATCTGAAGGGTAAAGGAAAGCATCCGAATAACCCAAAAACTAAATTCGAACCTCCTAAGCCTAAAGTTGAAAACCAGCAGCATGAAGAGTCTTTAGACTCAAAGAAGAACAAAGGAAAATGGCATCATGGAAAGAAAAAATTCAAGTGTTCATACTACAGGAAGGGATTCCACCCTGAACATGCCTGCATGAAAAAGAAACTTGATGAAGCTACCTCTCTCCTTGAGAGAAATCACATCAATATTCTGGAAATATTTCAGAGGAGAGATCAGCAAGATCGAGAACCACATCATGAAAGAGGTCATGCCCTCATGGCAAGCACTTCGAAGTCCAAAGTACTCTTAATAGATTCTGGAGATTCGAACCACATGATGGATGAAAGAGACTCCTTCTCATCTTTGGAGACTGGAAAATCAATTCCCATCCACATGGGAGATGACTCCACCATCATTTCCGAAGGACTAGGTACTGTTGATCTTGAACATGGCTACTTTTCAAATGTTTTGTACGTACCATCTCTAGCATCAAAAATCCTTAGTGTTTATCAAATGACACATACCAGAGTGCCCAAGAGAGTATCCTTTAGCCCCAATGATGTAGAGATCACATAACTTGAATCCGAGAAACTTGTTGCAAAATTCCTTGCAAACCATCATGCAAAAGCCTATGAGTTTTCCCATTTTGTGGCAGATGCAAAGCCCACCGCACTGCTAACTCATGGAAATGAAGTTAGTAGACTGTGGCATGAGAGGTTAGACCATATGAACTTCAAATACTTGCAGCAATTACAGAAAAATTCTATGGTTGAAGGACTCCCGGTCATCAAGGCAACCAATGGAATTTCCAAGGGCTGTGTTGTTGGAAAGCACCCTGAGCATAAGTTCGATCGGGGGAAGGCAAGCTGGGCATCATGCATCTTGGGAATGATACATTTTGATATCAGTAGTCCCATGCCTATCACATCCATGAATGGATCAAGGTATATTCTAACCTTCATTGATGATTTTTCCAGGTACACATGGGTCTTCTTTATCAAAAAGAAGTCGAAAGTCTGTGAAAAATTCACTAAATTAAAGGCCTTGATCGAGAATTCATCTGGCCAAAGATAAAGATATTGAGATATGATGATTGTTAGATTTTTATCATTAAGCTAGCAATACATTAGGATATTTAACTAAGAGAATAACACGCACAACAATCAAACACAAGAGACAATAAACACAGTGTTTATCCTCAGGGAAACCATAAATGGTGAAAACCCCACAACTTCCTCAGAGATAGAATCAACACCAAAAGTAGAACCCAGAACAGTAAGTGATCTCCCGACAGTAGTAACCTTCTTTCAATCTAGCCCCAGTGTCTTCTCCTTCCTCAACTATGCGCTACACTTGAGTGTGTATGAGATGTGTGATAAATAGAGAGGCTAGCTCTCTATTTATACTAATTCCTGACTTGACTAAACCCTACTAGGGTTGACCTCACTAAGAGAGTCTAATAACCCTAGTTCCCCAAAACTACGGGGACTTTAACCCTTAACCAATAGGAGGGTTACATACAATTACTTGACATGACTTGTTTACATTATAGATATTCCCGATAGGAACATCAAGGCATGACATGACTCAAGTACATTCCAGAATAAACATTGGGTTACAATATATAAGAAATACAAGTGAAATACATTCCAAAGTTACATATACATCAACACTCCCTCTTAACTAGGAAGGTAATCTTTTGACACAATTTTCAGCACAAGTCATCTTATTTGTACCTTCTGGATCATCATCAAGTCCTTGTCATCGTCATCTTCAAGTCATCTTCATCTTCAAGTCATATTCATCATCGGATCTAGATCATCACTGGATCTGGATCATCACTGGACATCATCACTAGATCTAGATCATCACTCAATCTGGAACATCACTACTGGATCATCATTACTAGATCTAGATCATCATCACTCGATCTGGATCATCACTGGGTCATCATCATGGGTGCTATCTCTTGATTCTTCTCGTCATAGGAATCTCTACAGAGCCAGCCCTTTTTCATGTTGGATGTACATCTATAGAGCCAGTCCTTTTTCATACTGGATGTATCATCGACACAGAGCCAGTCCTTTTTCATACTGGATGAGTCTTCACAGAGCTAGTCCTTTTTCATACTAGATGTGTCTTCATAGAGCCAGTGCTTTTTCATACTGGATGTGGCAGCTACACAGAGCTAGTCCTTTTTCATACTAGATGTGTCTTCACAAAGCTAGTCCTTTTTCATACTAGATGTGGTAGCTACACAGAGCTAGTCCTTTTTCATACTAGATGTGGCAGCTCTGTGATGTGGCAGCTACACAGAGCTAGTCATTTTTCATACTAGATGTGTCTTCACAGAGCCAGTCCTTTTTCATACTGGATGTGGCATCCACACAGAGCTAGTCCTTTTTCATACAAGATGTGTCTTCACAGAGCCAACCCTTTTTCATGCTGGATGTGGAATCCACATACATATGACAATGGAAGGAACCAATCCTCTCACCATGTCAGAAGGGCACAACCCTTACATCTGACCATGGAAGGAACCAATCCTCTCACCATGTCGAAAAGGCACAACACGGACACATCACTTCCTCTTGGGAGGAATATTGATATGGAGAACACCAAGCTTCTCCCTGAAGTACTCAAACTTCACCCTAGCCAATGGCTTTGTCAACACATCAGCTATCTGTTCGTCCGTCGCAACATACTGGAGCTTCACTGCTCCTCTCTACACCATATCCCTGATATAGTGATACATGATCTCGATATGCTTCGACTTGTCATGGAATACTGGATTCTCTGACAACTTTACACAACTCTGGTTGTCACAGTATATACAAGTAGCATCTAACTGGAGATCAAATAAATTAGACAGTAGCTTCCTTATCCATACTTCCTCACAACTAGCTGAACAGGCTGCGACATATTCTTCTTCAGCTGTACTCAGTGCCACACAGGATTGCTTCCTGCTAAACCAAGAGATCACACCTGATCCCATATTGAAGCAACACCTTGAAGTTCTATTCCTATCGATGGCACTACCTGCCCAATGTGAATCAACATAACCCTCCAGGTTAATCCTTTGATCAGTCTTATACTTGAGCCCATAATCAACCGTACCCTTTAGGTACCTTAGAATGTGCTTTGCAGCAGTCAAGTGAACATGTCTCAGATCTGTCAAATATTGGCTCAAGGTGTTCATAGCAAAGAAAATATTTGGTCTCGTGTTCATTAGGTACATCAAAGACCCAATCATCTGACGATACATCATGGCATCAATCGACTCTGACGAAACATCACTCAATAGCTTCAGATTCGATGCCATAGGTGTGGTTAATGCCTTGCAGTCCATCATCCCAAATCTCTTCAGGATCTCTACTACATACTTCCCTTATCCAAGGAAGATTACATCTATATTCTGCCACACCTCCATACCTAGAAAATGATGCATCATACCCAAGTCCTTCATTTCAAACTCGGCAGAAATATTTCTCTTCATATCAGCAATCAACCCATCCATACCTGTCACAAATAGATCATCTACATACAGTAGAAGCATCACTTGGTTTCCATCTTCAACCTTGTAGTAAAGGTTGGAATCTGATTTACTCTTGGTAAAACCCAAATTGGATAGAAAGCTGTCAATTCTACTGTACCATGTCCTGGGTGCCTATTTCAAACTGTACAGGTCTTTCTTCAATCTACACACATGAGACTCCTTGTCATGTGTCTCAAAATCGAGTGGCTGCTCCACATACACTTCCTCTTCCACTACACCATTCAAGAAGGCAGTCTTGATGTCCATTTGGTGTATCTTCCATTTCATCACTGCAGCCAGAGCAAGTACCGATATGATGGAAGTGTATCTGGCTATAGGTGCAAAGGTTTCTTCATAGTCTATTCCTTCTTTCTAGGAGAAACCACGAGCAACGAATCTTGCTTTATATTTTTCTATGCTACCATCTGCAGCATGCTTAATCTTGTAGATCCATTTGGAAGTTACAGTTGACTTCCCTTCTGGTCTTGGGACAACATCCCAAACATAATTCTTCATGATCGATTGATACTCTTGGATCATAACATCCTTCCATTCTTTCTGTTCTGCCACTTCTTCATAATTGGAAGGTTCTTTATCAATGAAGTCACATAGTAATTCTACATAATTGGAACAGGATCTGGTCCTCTTTATTTCTCTGAGATTATTTTCTGGAACCCCATATCTTTCCACACCTTAGATAATCTCTCGTACCCAAGTAGGTTTCCTCTTGTGAGGATTATTTTCCTGTGGTGGATCTACAGGTCTTTGTGGTTCTTCAAATTTTCAATCTTTTTCTTGAGTTTCTTTGTTCATGATTGTATCATGAATTCTGGGAGCTTCGGCTTATTCAGGTTCTTAAGTAGGTTTCTTTCTAGATTTAATGTAGGATGAATCTTCATCAAATGTTACATCCCTGCTGATGTCAATCTTCTTGAACCCTGGGAAGTATATTTTGTAAGCCTTCGAGCTTTCAGAGTATCCCACAAATATACCCTTCTTTTCTGAAGGATCTAATTTTGTACTCTTCTCTTTTGGAATGTGTATGTACATTGGACAACCAAATATTCTGAGATGGATGACTTCTAGTTTCTTGCCCGAGAAGAATTCTTCAGGAGTCTTGTTCTCAAGTACTCTATGTGGAGTACGGTTCTTTACATACACCGCTGTTCTGGCTGCTTATGCCCAAAGATGCATAGGAATATCTTGATCATGAAGCATAGATCTTGTAGCTTCCATAATATTTCTATTCTTCCTTTCTGCAATCCCATTTTTTTGTGGATTATAAGGGGTGGACAACTCCCTCTTAATCCCTGAGTCTTTACATAGTTCTTTGAACTCATTTGAAGTGAATTCTCTGCCATTATCTGATCGAAAAGTCTTGATATTATTTTCAGTGTGGTTCTTGATCAAGGCTTTGAATTCTTTGAACTTGTTGAATACTTCATCTTTGTTCTTCATGAAGCAAATCCATGTCTTCCTAGAAAATTCATCAATAAAAGAAACATAGTATGCATACCATCTTAGAGAACTTGATGACATTGGTCCGCATACATTGGAGTGGATGATTTCCAAGATTCCTTTTGCCTTGCTGTCACTACTTGGAAATGTATTCTTTGTATTCTTTCCTTTCACACATCCTTTGCAGACTCCATCATGTTTTCCTTGAATTTCTAGAAGACCTTCAACAACTTTGCTTGCAAGTGGTAGTGCTCTATAATGCACATGTGTAAGCCTTCTATGCCAAAGTTCATTTGGTCCTACTGAGTCATGAACCAAATCTTGTTCTGGTTGGGCCTTTAGCTTGTATAGACCTCCTTCTTGTTCCCTAATCACTATTGCATCGTCAAAAGTCTTTCCCTTTAGCCACATAAGAACTTGGCCATCTACAAAAGCAACCCTCATTCCTTTTGCATCCAATGCAGATATGGAGAGGATGTTCTTCTTTAGTCCTGGAAAAAATAATACATTCTTCATCTTCATAGAATTTCCAGATTCTAGTATATAGGAGGATTCACCACTACCTTTTATTGGATACTGGTAGTCATCCCCAAGTTTCACCTTGTGAGGTGACTCATGTTCAGATAGCTTCATAAATGATTCTTTGAATTCTGTCTTGTGCTTGGAAGAACCACTGTCTATGAGCCAATCATTGCTTCCATGTGAAACAGTTCCCGTAAGAGCGGAGATCAGTACATATTCTTCATCACTTGAATAATCACTTTCTTGTCTGACTCTCTTTGAGGAAGGTTCATCATCCTCTGTAGCATGAGCATGATGTCTTCTCTTGTTTTCCTTCTTCTTTTTTAAGTTCCCTTTAATAGGGTAAAATCTAGATATGTGACCTTTCTCATCACATGTGTAACATCTAATGGTAAACAGATCTTTTCTAGGGAATGTGATATATTACCTTTGGAGTGATGATGGTTCCTCCTGGTTTTCTTGGAGTGAACTATGAGAGCTTGATATTCACTTCCCATCTTCTCTTCTCGAGCTGCTATCCGAGCTTCTTCTTGAGAGCATTCTTCCCATAGTCTGCTGAACTTGACTAACTTATTTCTGGCACAAATCCCTTGAATGAAAGAGTCCCATGATCTAGGGAGATCATTCAAGGTGGTCATCACAATCTCTGCATTTTCCACTTCTTCATCTACTGATTCCAGTTGTTCCTTGATCTGAGATACCCTTGTAAAGTAAGACTGAATAGTCTCAACATTATGGATCTTTACATTCTTCAATTGGTTTGTCAGAGTCATCTTCCTATTTATGTTCTTCCCTTCAAACAATTTGGTTAGGGCATCAAACATAGCTTTAGGTGTCTTGAGGGAGGATACCTGTGGTATGAGGTGATCCTTGATAGGATCAGCAATGATTCTCTTTTCCATAACCAAATTCTTCTTATGTAAGGCCTTAGCCTCATCTCCCTCTGGAACTGGAACCTCCTCATTGATACAGGAGTCCAACTCATTTTCTTCCAAGACCAGGGAGATCCTATACTTCCAAGCTTAGAAGTTATCAGCTCCCTCAAGCTTTTCATCAAGCTTGGTATGATGAGACATCTTAACTGAGAACCTCAAATGGAAATACAAAATATTTAGATCTTACCAGGTAAAGATGTTGGATCTGGATTTGGAGTTGAAATCTTGCAGTGCTGGTTCAGTAAAAAATTAGGGTTTTGCTTTCCCGGAGTTCTGTCCAACTAAATACTTTGAATTTGATCCCTAACTTTGATTTTGGGGAGGAGATAAATCCAGGCTTGGGCTCACTAAAAAATTCCTCTTCTGTGAGAAGCCCTAATTTTCGGCAGTAGTGTCGAGTCCAAAACTGAAAAACCTCAGAATTGGATTCTGCTTCGATAGAAAGATGCGCCATAAGGAGGAGAGTTAATCCAACCTTCTTTTGCTGAAAATATGTGGAGGAAGATCCACTAAGTAGGAAGCCCTAGTTTGCACAGCTACACAATGTCTTCTTCTTAGGTTAGCTCTGACACCATGTTATATTTTTATCATTAATCTAGCAATACATTAGGATCTTTAACTGAGAGAATAACAAGCACAACAATCAAACACAAGATACAATGAACACAGTGTTTATCCTAGGGGAAACCATAAATGGTGAAAACCCTACAAATTCTTCAGAGATAGAATCAGCACCAAAATTAGAACCCAGAACAGTAAGGGATCTCCCAACAGCAGTAACCTTCTTTCTATCTAGCCCCATTATCTTCTCCTTCCTCAACTATGCGCTACACTTGAGTGTGTATGAGATGTGTGATAAATAGAGAGGCCAGCTCTCTATTTATACTGATTCCTGACTTGACTAAACCCTACTAGGGCCGACCTCACTAGGAGAGTCTAATAACCCTAGTGCCCCAAAACTGCGGGGACTTTAACCCTGTTGGTCGAGGAAAACTGACCTAGGCCAACAACGGAAAGACAGCCCACACACTTGACTTAATGCAATCTTGTATATGTTTAACGTAACTATCTTTCACAGGATCAAGGCCCTACTGCCTGTTTAATGTGCTCTCAAAATAGAGAGTCTCTCTAGGTGTATGTGGGAAAAGATTTGCTTAACCCAATCTTCTAACAAATCAGAGAGATTTAACCTAATGACTAACTAATGCTAAAGATTATCTTAACCTAAGTACATAAAATAGTAGCTTCTAATTCTATCCTATGATGACCTAAATGCAAGCTATCTATCTCAGCTGAGAGCATGAATTGATGATTTGACAAGAGGTCTTAAAGTATAAGGTGATCTATAATTCTAAACTATTAGAAAAGTCTACAGTAAACAGAACTAAATCTGAATTACCTCACAATAAGATGATATTTCATTACAAGATAATTCGAACAGAAATTAAAACTTGTTATCAAATAAATCTAACACTCTCTTGAAACACAACCAATATAGTCATATACTAACGTGTAAATAGAATAAGGCCAGTGTACAAATTAATAATTCATGTAACATAGTTCATAATCAATTGAAAATGTGAAGAAGCTCACTCATTTTCAACATAATAACAAATCATTAATATTTCAAGACAATGTAATCATTCAAGATCCATGAAAGAATATTCCACATATAATATGACGATATATATATATATATATATATATATATATATATATATATATATGAAAGTGAAATTTAACAAAGGAGAACCACCATTAACATAGCATAAAACAACTTAAAGACTTAGCTAAGGTCTTCACTATTCTGTAGCATCAAGTGATCTTCAGAAAAAAGTTCTAGAAAATACCAGCACAACAAAATGTTGTATGAAACTGTAAAATACTAATTCTCCATAAGTCTTAGAAATCGAACCCCATAGGCAGCAGCGTTTCTTGTTCCTTGGTTTACAAAAACCATGGGACATAGAAAAATTACACAACGTTAAAGAATGAAAGATTCTCTAGCTCTGATGAGCGCTACCCCCTAGTTAGTCGAATCTTCATCCTTATATAGACTATCAGGAAGAATAACCTTCTCCATCATTGATGCTTACAAAACCAGTCATAACAGAAATTTTTCTGGAAAAATACGGTTGGAACAGGCCCAAAAATATCCTAGATCTTTCACAATTTATGGAAACGGCCCACGATGAAAAGTGCTGAGATTTATCTTTGGTTGTTTAATTTGACCGCCATTCACACAATAAATGCTAACAATGTTATTTGGCATAGTAAAGTCCAACTCCACGAATAAAGGAAGGAATCGAGTGTATAATCCATTTCCCATTCTCAACGATCATAGTTCATCTTTAATTGACAATTGACACCTAATAAGCATAATATCTTGAAAAGTAATTGCGCTAACAATGCAATCTGTTTGGCAATCAATTTTCCCCTTAAAATGATAATTTACAGTTAAGTTATTTTGCACAAAATGGGGAAATGTGAACAAATTTTCGTATTTTAATGATATCAAATATCTACTTATCCATGGTTTTATACTTTCATGCCAATCTTTATGTCAACAAAACCTCATTTTGAATCCCGTCATATTATATAAGTCAAGAATCTTCCTGGATTATTTAATATGTGAGGGTAAATCATTTTGGATGATCCTCTTTTTGAAGAAGGTACATGGATCAATTAATCTCTTGAAATCAATAAAATATTGAAAAATAATTTGAAGCTTTCTTGGATTTAGGTGTGAATCATTATGCCTCTCCACAATATGTATGAAAGATAACCTTTATTCAAATTTATTGAAATGAAAGTAAATAAATTTATGTTAATAATTTAGAATAAAGATACAAATCACATGATATTTAAATATCATTTCCAAAAGAATTAATCAAGGAGTTTAATTTTATAAAAATCAAGAGTTAAAGATTATTAATGAAATTTACACAAATGACAATTGATAAATTCAAATTAAATCCTTGATAATACTTTCTTTGACCCCAAATGGCAAAATATATGTTAATAATAGACTTTCAATAATAATCTGAATATCTGAAAAGAAAAAGGTTAATGCCAATTGGTGTATTGCTTACTCACTAATGGAGTTAAGGAAAAATTTCGCCAAATCTTCGGAACATGAAATCAATCCATATAAAGCAAATCCAAGCATAGAAGTAAATCAATCAAGCTCAAACAAGAGTAATCAAAAGTTATTAAGGATCCAAGAATCTAGAAGATTCACTTGGTAGAAAATGTCATAATTACCAAGTCCTTATCGTATAAATTTCAAGCCAAAGAGCAAGGCAACGCAAAGAGTGAAAATCAAGGATGAATATATGAAATCAACTACCAATCAAGCAAGATAAAACAAAAAGCAAACAAAAAATATTCATATTTACAAAAAATCTACAAGAGGGGACCCTTTTATTTTACAAAATATTAAGGGGAATTGTTTGGGTGCCAACAAATGGCGACATGCTGGGCGAACCAGTTATCTCTGCAAAATAATTCTGAATCTTAAATAATATAAGAGAAATAATGATAAAAGGCCTCTTCAAATGTCAATTTCTCAATCACATAACTTAATCCTGCCATTGGCTTATATATGTAAAGATTGAATCAAAACTTTCAAAATCAATCAAACTATCCTTAACATTATCCAAATCTTATAAAGATAAATGATTATTCTACAAATGCAGAAAGAAAAATTTCCAAGGAATTAGTTTCTCTTAACCAAAACAAGTCAAAGAACACGTAGTATGTAGGTATGACCTCAATACCATAGGATAAACATTTTTAACCTCACTTAGATGCTTTTACCCCAACCACTAGATATAGATAAATATTTTTTTCTTTTTTTCTAACAAATAATAAATAAAGACATTAACTGAAGACTACTATCTTGGATTGGTAACCAGATGCTGGCAGCATCATTCACAAGAATTGTCGAAAAATTAAAAGATTGGCTCGTGATGAGACCTCCTTTCTCCTAACCAATGATTAAGAGCCATCACCATGGCTTGGTAACTAGATACGGTAATGTCACTTCAACAGAACTTACGATCATGACGGGTCGGATCGTGATGAGACCTCCCATTCTTCAGTTAATCCCTTATATTACAATGAATAATATTAAGATTATTGTTAATCTCAACAGAGATTACTTAGTGGATGGGGAAGCAGATCCAAATGGCCCACTAAAGAGCAAAGGATGGTGTAAAAAGTCTAAAAGATAACTTACGATTCCTGACTTACTTCAATCTAGGGGAAATGATTCCTTTGAAAAGAAACTCATCTACATTATAGCACTTTTTTGAAAGATAAAGATCCTAGATAATAGCTGAGTAACTCAATTAATCGAATAATATGATCCATAATAAAATTTTCAAATATTGATCTCGCAATGGTTAAAATATTGACAAAAGAAGAGTGTCTTTATAATGATGTCCTTTTAACAGAAAATGATTCTGATCAAATACTTGACAAAAATACATGGTTTTTATCACCATATGCTAAAATTAGTTTACCCCTTTTTGGAAAACAAGCAAACCACTCAAAAGAAAATCCTATCGACTTGCAAAATAAAACCAATCAAAGTAAGGAATCTAAAATGGATATATGAAAACGCAAAAATAAAAACTCAACCCTGAATAAATTAACATCTTACATGGAGAAAAATTAAATAGCTATATCACAAATGAAATGAAAATAGAGAATTAGTTTCTACAAGATGAAAAATGTGTGTCTCTCTCTCTCTTTTTTTCTTTAAATATAATTTGCAACATAAGGATTTGTTAAGAATAAGCAAGATGTTTAATAAGTTAGGCCTTCTTATTAATACGCAAAAGAAAACAAACCTAAAACAAACAAATTTACACTAAATCGTAATTACATATGTAGTTACAACTCAAAATATTTTGGTATTGATGTACAACAACATTCTTTTATTATTATTAAAAGTTCTTGCTTATGATCATAAGAATGTATAAACATTTTCCCAATTAAGTCAAAAAAGTAAAAGATATATGACTTAAAAAGAAAATTTTAAACAAATATAATTATAAGCAAGAGGGTAAAAGGTAAGGAAAACATCCTGAATGTATTAAAAGTGTCACCTCTTGAGCTTGAAATTGGCATCATCTTCATAACTGCATTTATTCAAAACAAAACAAGAAATGGTAAAAATGAAGAAAAACTAATCTAAACCTAAGCCTAACTATGTACAAGAGAAATCAATTGTAATGAAAATTAAGTAAAGTCAAATAGCCAATGAAGCCATCGAAGCATTTTCATTCCTGTAAGAAAAACATCACTTTCGATTAGTAAAATAAAATGATATGTTAATAATAGAAAATCAGATGCATCGTGCTTACCACTAAAATTTTTACTTGTATACATAGAAAATAAAGCCTTACCATTGAATGGAAACTTCTTGAGGTAAGAAGCCTCAAGTACATCTGCAACTCTATCAGGGAAAATATGAACATATGAATTTATAAGTGAGTGATCAGTGTCAATAAAATTGTGTGATTGAGAAATTATATAAGGTGAATGAGGATCTTTAGTAATCATTGGTTAAAACTGAAGTAAATGACTAGGATCAAATGAGGTATCATCCCATATTGTCTTAGACATGTTTTCATCAAATGAATGGGAACCATGATTAGTTTTAATGAAAAATTCAGTTTTATCCAACTCATTATTTAAACAAGGAGATCCTTCATTTATTGTGAGAGGTGATGACTCAATAAGAGACGTTTCTAAAAGTATATGACTTTCAACTTTGTATTTACCAAGAGATTCATAACAATATTTTTTTTCGCTTCATTTCTAAAACATAATTTATCATCTTGAAACCCATAAAAATTTTGCGCATCAGGATGAAATTCTAATAGATATGAAAAATTATCCTGAGAATTACAATTATTAAATAAATTGGGGTATAATGAAAAATAGGTGGACGAAGATAGAAAATTAAAAGTATCTGTTGATAACGAATTTTCTTTGAAAGAAAAGTTTTCTTCTATTTGAGTATTTTCATTTGATTTCAAATGTTCATTAACTTCTTCTCCTAAAATAAGATCAATATCCTTTACTAAAAAATCTGAACTTGATAGATTATCTTGTTCATTGCAAATAGGTAAAGGTTTAAATGAAACACAAGGCCCATCAGAAAAATGAGATTCAGGGATAGAACCCCTTAAAAGAATATCTTGGTCTTGTTTAATTAATGTAGGAGAAGTTATTCCAATATAGATTTCAGATTTGGTCTCTTTCTCCTCTAAAATAACTATAAGATCTTGATTTGAATGACAACTTTCCTCACTTAGTCTTACAGTTTTATTCTCAATAAGAAAAGACGAATTAGCATTATCAAAAGGGACAATAACATTATATAATACATTGTATTCCTTCTGATTATGTGAGGGGAAAAAAGTTGGACAATATTGCTGATTTATAACTTCTAAACTTTGATTAGAATCAATCAAAATATTGGTATGTGAAGAAAATTGATTTTTATCTGATTGATCTAATTCATTTGAAAAATACATAACCTCATGGAACAATTGAAAAATAGAAGGGACAAGTTTCAAAGGAAATCTGTAACAAAGATTAAAAAATTTGTTTGCATAGTCCTTATATGATTCATCGAATTCTCTTTTAAGATTTAATAATTCTACAAACAATTTCTCATAATTAGGATCGTGAAAAGCATAAATAAACTCACCTAGAAATTGTTGTAAAGAATGTTGAGATGGAAACATTTCAAACCATTTTTGAACTCGGCCTTTGAAAGTCAAAGCGAATGATCTTCCAATGATTGCTTCATCGATAACATGATTAGTAAGGCAATTTTGTAAAAATTGATAAACATGATCAATTGCAGAAATTTCACTTTCACCATTAAATTTGTTTTTTGACAAGTGATGAACTATAATAGATGGAGTAGAATGATTATTTCTTGATACATGACTCCTAATAGAGATTTGGGAGGAAACCATGAAATATAAATAACATTAATCAAATGATTCATAAAATAGTTAACTTGTCCTCTAACTAACCCTTAAGCACACATGTGCTGACGTAGAAGATTAAAGATGTAAAAGCTGAAAAATCAAAGAGCGAGAGGATAAATGGTTATTAAAAATAATAATAAAAAAAACTATTTGTTTTACCTCGGCCCTCCTTCTAACGCCATTTGTTGGTTGGGAAAAACTAACCTAGGCCAACAACAGAAAGACAGCCCACACACTCGACTTAATGCAATCTTGTATATGTTTAAAGTAACTGTCTTTCATAGGATCAAGGCCCTGCTGCTTGTGTAATGTGCTCTCAAAATAGAGAGTCTCTCTAGGTGTATGTGGGAAAATATTTGCTTAACCCAATCTTCTAACAAATCAAAGAGATTTAACCTAATGACTAACTAATGCTAAAGATTATCTTAACCTAAGTACATAAAATAGTAGCTCCTAATTCTATCCTATGATGACCTAAATGCAAGCTATCTATCTCATCTAAGAACATGAATTGATGATTTGACAAGAGGTCTTAAAGTATAAGGTGATCTATAATTCTGAACTGTTAGAAAAGTCTACAGTAAACAGAACTAAATATGAATTACCTCATAATAAGATGATATTTCATTACAAGATAATTCGAACAGAAATTAAAACTTGTTATCAAATAAATCTAACACTCTCTTGAAACACAACCAATACAGTCATATACTAATGTGTAAACAAAACAAGGTCAACTTACAAATTAATAATTCATGTAACATAGTTCATAATCAATTGAAAATGTGAAGAAGCTCACTTATTTTCAACATGATAACAAATCATTAACATTTCAAGACAATGTAATCATTCGAGATCCATGAAAGAATATTCCACATATGATATATATATATATATATATATATATATATATATATATATGAAAGTGAAATTTAAAAAAGGAGAACCACCATTAACACAGCATAAAACAACTTAAAGACTTAGCTAAGGTCTTCACTATTCTGTAGCATCAAGTGATCTTCAGAAAAAAGTTCCAAAAAATACCAGCACAACAAAATGTAATATGAAATTGTAAAATATTAATTCTCCATAAGTCTTAGAAATCAAACCCCACAGGCAGCAGCGTTTCTTGTTCCTTGGTTTACAAAAACCATGGGACATAGAAAATTTACAGAACATTAAAGAATGAAAGCTTCTCTAGCTCTGATGAGCACTAACCCCCAGTCAGTTGAATCTTCATCCTTATATAGACGATCAGGAAGAATAACCTTCTCCATCATTGATGCTTACAAAACAGGTCATAACAAAAACAATTCTGGAAAAATATGGTTGGAACAGGCCCAAAAATCTCCTAGATATTTCACAATTTCTGGAAATGACGCACGAAGAAAGGTAACTTGGCCCATTTGTGAAGTGGGTTTTCAATGGTTTTTTCAGATTCGAAATGGTTTGTTCACAAATAGAAACCAAAATTTGCCTCTCTCGTCGGGTGCGCGATCCGGTTCTTGTTATCTTTGTTCTTCATTATCCCTTCCATGAATCAAATAGATGAGCTGGTTCTTCCTCTAAGCTATCTTTCAGGAAATTGTTCCAATGTAATCTCGACCATTTTATCCCATGATCTCTGGCTTCCTCTAGAAAACGACTTCATCGCAAATTCTGGTCCCTTTTATCCATTCTAATGATATTTCTTTTTGCGACTTCCACCATTAATGACATCCTGTAAAAATAAAAATAAGAATAATGATAAAAAGATTGAATAAATAACAAAACAGACAGAAAAATCTCCTTTTAATCTTCATACTGTCGAGTAATCTGAATGAAATAATTGCACCAAGAATTCATTGCCGGATGTGATCAAATGGTGAGTTTCTCCTGCACGAGCTAGTAATTATCTGTTCCTTTTCCTAAAGATATCTGTTAACGTTCCATCTCCGTGATAAAAGAAATTACTAAGTTTTCAAGTGCTGAGATTTATCTTTGGTTGTTTAATTTGACCGCCATTCACACAATAAATGCTAACAATGTTATTTGGCATAGTAAAGTCCAACTCCACGAATAAAGGAAGGAATCGAGTGTATAATCCATTTCCCATTCTCAACAATCATAGTTCATCTTTAATTGACAATTGACACCTAATAAGCATAATATATTGAAAAGTAATTGCGCTAACAATGTAATCTGCTTGGCAATCAATTTTCCCCTTTAAATAATAATTTACAGTTAAGTTATTTTGCACAAAATGGGGAAATGTGAACAAATTTTCATATTTTAATGATATCAAATATCTACTTATCCATGGTTTTATACTTTCATGCCAATCTTTATGTCAACAAAACCTCATTTTGAATCTCGTCATATTATATAAGTCAAGAATCTTCCTGGATTATTTAATATGTGAGGGTAAATCATTTTGTATGATCCTCTTTTTAAAGAAGGTACATGGACCAATTAATCTCTTGAAATCAATAAAATATTGAAATATAATTTGAAGCTTTCTTGGATTTAGGTGTGAACCATTATGCCTCTCCACAATATTTATGAAAGATAACCTTTATTCAAATTTATTGAAATGAACATAAATAAATTTATGTTAATAATTTAGAATAAAGATACAAATCACATGATATTTAAATATCATTTCCAAAAGAATTAATCAAGGAGTTTAATTTTATAAAAATCAAGAGTTAAAGATTATTAACGAAATTTACACAAATGACAATTGATGAATTCAAATTAAATCCTTGATAATACTTTGTTTGACCCCAAATGGAAAAATATATGTTCATAACAGACTTTCAATAATAATGTGAAGATCTTAAAAGAAAAAGGTTAATGCCAATTGGTGTATTGCTTACTCACTAAGGGAGTTAAGGAAATTTTTTGCCAAATCTTCGGAACATGAAATCAATCCATATAAAGCAAATCCAAGCATAGAAGTAAATCAATCAAGCTCAAACAAGAGTAATCAAAAGTTATTAAGGATCCAAGAAGCTAGAAGATTCACTCGGCAGAAAACGTCATAATTACCAAGTCCTTATCGTATAAATGTCAATCCAAAGAGCAAGGCAATGCAAAGAGTGAAAATCAAGGATGAATATATGAAATCAACTACCAATCAAGCAAGATAAAACAAAAAACAAACCAAAAAGATTCATATTTACAAAAAATCTACAAGAGGGGACCCTTTTATTTTACAAAAAATTAAGGGGAATTGTTGGGGTTCCAACAAACCCTTAACCAATAGGAGGGTTACCCACAATGACTTGACATGACTTGTTTACATTATAGATCTTCCCGATAGGAACATCGGGGCATGACATGACTCAAGTACATCCCGGAATAAACATCAGGTTACAATATATAAGAAATACAAGTGAAATACATTCCGAAGTTACATATACATCAACAATAATGACGGGGAGTATGTCAGTAATGAGTTGCTGCACATATGTTCCCAAAGTGGTATTCAGGTCGAGCATTCAATTCCCTACACTCCCTAGCAGAACGGTGTAGTGGAGAGGAAGAATCGGTCTCTCAAGGAGATGACCACCTATATGTTGGAATCAAAGAAGTTGGCTGCAAATTTGTAGGCTGAAGCCATGCATGCTGCAGCATATATTCAGAATAGAGTGCCACACTCATTCGTGAAAGGGAAAACCCCCCTTTCAAATCATACTTTAGACACAAGCCGGATGTGTCGAATCTGTGGGTGTTTGGGTCCACTGCATGGGCCCGAATTCCACTTGATAAACCCGAATTCCACTTGATAAAAGGAGGGATTTGCAACCACAAAGCATAGAATGTAGGTTTATTGGGTATCCTGATGAATCAAAAGGTTTCAAGATGATGGATATGAAAACAAAACAAATCATCATCGAAAGGAGTGTCAAGTTTGATGAGCCTCTTCAAGAGTTGGAACTAGTGAAGGAGAAAACTGCTGAATTTCCTTCCTATTCTACTGAGTATTTGGATGATGAAATTGGGGGTGATGACCCTGATTTGAATCCTCTTATTTCTGATATCAGTGTATAGAAAAAATCAGATGCTAAATCAGAACCTGAAGTACAAAATCATCTCCCAACATGGGCCCGACATACACTCTCCTCCGCAGAAGATAACATTGGAAATCCGGATGATCCAAGGAGAACCCGGTCTGATTTCCAAAGAGAATGTATTGCACTCTCTTGTCCTGATTATTTGCTGTCCGAATATTGTTATTTGATGATAATTTCAGACCCAAATTCCTACTACCATTCTCTAAAGGATCTAAGATGGCAAGTTTCCATGGATGAAGAGATGAATTCTCTTCAAAAAAACACTACTTGGGAGCTAGTTTCTCTTCCTCCGGGAAGGGAATTGGTTCAATGCAAGTGGGTGTTTCAGACTAAGGTTGTTGCAGATGGAAGCACCTACAAATATAAGGCAAGGCTGGTGGTAAAAGGTTTCTACCAGGTCCAAGGTGTGGACTACCATGAGAATTTTTCACTAGTTGCAAAAATGGACTCCATCTGCCTAGTTTTGGCAATTTCAGCATCTAAGCACTGGGAAGTGCATCATATGGATGTTAAGTCATCCTTTCTACATGGAGGTATTGATCAGGATATATACATGAAGCAGCTTGAGGGCTACATTTCTGATCCATCTTTGGTTTGCAAGCTAAAGAAGTCACTATACGGGTTAAAACGTGCCCCAAGAGAGTGGTACTCCAAGATGGATGCCTTTCTTCTCTTGCAAAACTTCCAAAGGTGTAGATCAGATACAAATGTGTATATACAAAAATATAATGGTAATTTGATTATTATTGTTTTATATGTTGATGAATTACTGATCACAAGTAGCATAGCTGCTTCTATTTCAGTCATCAAAACTGCTCTCCACAATGCATTTGAAATGAGCGATTTGGGGCTCGAAATTGAGCAAAATTCTGATGGGATAATGGTCACTCAGTACAAATATATATCGGACCTATTAGTCAAGTTTAACATGGATGAATGTAGAGCTTCTCCATTCCATTTCCTTTCAGGGATCAACCTTGAAGAAGGAAAAAGCACAGCTCCCATGGACTGCACTATTTATCGACAACTGATTGGTAGCTTGTTGTACTTGACTCATTCTCGGCCTGATATCTGTTATGCCATGAATGTTGTATCAATATACATGTAGTAGGCCCATGATATTCATTGGAATTCATCCAAGAGGATCCTCCAGTACATTCAGGGAACCAGGACCTACGACATTCACTATGCTGCAGAGTCCGAGCTAGAGCTGGTTGGATACACAGATCCTGATTGGGCAGGTGATTTTATTGATTGAAAGTATACTTTCGGATATGTCTTCATGTTTGGTGGTGGCCCATTTTATGGTCTAGCAAAAATTAGGCTGCCATAGCATTGTCTTCAGTAGAGGCCGAGTATCAAGGAGCGTTGAATGTTTGCATCCAAGCTGTTTGGTTGCAAGGCATTCTTTCAGAGTTTGATATTGGTAGTACTTTTTCCACTGTCCTCTTTTGTGACAATAAAATTGCTATTAATATATCTATAGATCCAGTTACTAGGTAGAGGACCAAGCATGTATAGATACACATGCACTATATCAGGGATCTAGTGCATGACAGGACCATCAATCTGCAATACTACCCGACTAATGAGCAGATTGCAGACATATTCACCAAGAGATTTCAGAAAATAAGTTCACTTACCTCTATTCATTGTTGGGGGTGAGTTCATCAGGGTGATCCAACTATTTTCAGTGTTCAGCTTGAGGGGGGGGGGTGTTTTCCCACTGGGTTTTCCCTCTTTTCCTCACTTATTTTGTTTTAAGAATTGTTTGAGTTTCAGTATTGTACAGGGTGAACTATGGCCTTTGTTTCCGGGGCCCTAGCATTCTTATGCACTTTATGTTTTCTACTTCTCCTGAGTATAGATTAAGGGGGGGTGTTGGAGACATTTACCACCATACACACTCATTTTGGTCAATTTGGCCTAGTTAAACCACTATCCTAAGTTTTATTGACTTAATTGACATTATAGGAGCACTATATGACATCAACATGAGCACACCCACGCCTACCTTAAGTCAAGGAGGCTAACTAAGCCTTCTCCTTCATTCGGGGAGGCTAACTGGAGCACTCTGGGGGTGATCTGAGTGTCATAAATGCACTTTATTGCTAATTGATGGTTACAATAAATTAAATAGAGCAGTGAAGGTGCCTCCCTTCATTAAATTAATTATTTAATGATTATTTAATGAACTGGAGTCAACAGGGGCGCCTCCAACCACTTCTGATGGTCAGTTACACTTCATTTAACCTCATCGGGGTTCATTGGAGTCATTGATGTGCTACCACTTGTTGGTTGGCTTGCAGTGACATGTGTCTGAGCTACTTTCAGTTAGACTCAGTCATTTATTGTACTCTGACTTCAATTAGGACTAAGTTGAGTCAATTATGGTTTTGATCAGTGGTTAACTTGAGTGCTCACTGTGGCTTACATCTAGTTAAGCTAGACTCACTCATTCATTTCGAGTGACCTCCTTGGGAATTTGAATTGTCTTGGCATTCATGCATCTGGAATGATGATTGTATTGTATCATCATTTTTTCATTTGATTATATAGAGCTGCTACTTCCATTGCAGCACCATTTTTCCAATTTTATGCATATTTTTCTGAATTCTTTGTGAGAGTGTGTTTTCAGTTCCTAGACCACTGTGACAAATTAATATCTCAAAACTAAGAGGAAATGTCTTCTAGTGATTTTGAGGTTTGAGAAGAAGAAGAGATTTCTTCCACCACATGTCGCGATTGTTGGGAAATGTGTGTTGGGGTAGTGAAAGTAGAGTGCAAGTATACATGTTTGGTGTGGGACATTCTTGGGGCATCCCCCAACCCTAATCCCTTATGCCTCTAATAAATTTTTATTGGTTTTGTGATTCCTTAGCCTTCCTTCCCCAATTCCTTCTCTTTTGAGAATCCCATATTAGATTGCATTATAGGGAGGGCCTTGTGGTAAGGAAAGGACTATTTCAATGGTTGTGTTGGTTGTTTTTTAGGGTGTAATCTAGTTCCTATTTCATCTTCTCCACTAGATATTTAAGATTATTGTTTACCCTTTATCCTCCCTCATGATGCCTACATCCTCTTCTTCCTCATCATGATGTAGGTTATTGTATATTTTGGTGTGCTCATCATCTTCATGGATTCTTTGGTGTGAAGCATATTCTTTGTTATAGTAAATCCTTATTCTCCACGAAGATCCCCTCTTGCACCTACTAAAACCTTATTGGTTTAATTAAACATACCTATAATCCATATGAGACTTGAAATCCATGTCATCTATAGTCACTAGGGTCCCTTTAGGCATTAATAATTTGAGAATAAACAACATAGATATATATCTAGGTTGATATATCTTTCCTTTACTAATGGATTTGTGAATTCCATTATAAGTAGTATGAAAGAATGAATAACAACTATACAAATCTATATCTACAATTTCTTCAAGGGTTTTAGTTTGGGTGAGAAGAGAGGAAAATGCCTCTTATAGCATGTTATTTGGGGAGTATTTTTGGAGAAGCCTTTGATTTCCTACTTCTCTTCAATGTTGGATTCCCTTCATGCTCTCCTTGGTTCCTGCAAAAATCAAACACAATATTTTTTCTCTATTGTACTAACAACATCCACAAGATATCCAAACCAAAGTAGATCTAACATACTACAAATATCTAAACAAGAGCATTTGGCAGACCATTGAATAATTTCATATTCATTCAAAGAAGAGTGGAATATTACAACTTCATCATGAGATACTTCCTCCTCCTTTGATCTAGGTTCCCTCCTCTACTTCCCAAGCCTTTTTCACCAAAAGTGTGAAGCAAAAGAGTCTCTCTCCAATTCACTATAATAAATTTGCTTTTCAATCATTCCTCCTCAAACTCTTCCCTCAAATAGCTCTTAAACAATTTTTGGAGTTGGGTGTTTAGGTGAAAAAGTGAAATGTGGGATAGAATCCCAATTAATTATTATCATTCATTTTATTTTCACTTTTATTTTCCATATTTTTAATAACTTTCATCATATTTTGAGATTTTTTCACTAAAATGACATATTTCATGATATTTTGACCACTTAAAGCTTGTGTTTTTTTAATTCTAATATCATATTAGGAAATTTCAATCACTGTAGTTTCCCCATGTTTGTATATATTGATAATCACATGCACCTTTATCCTAGGAAAGTAGTAATAGGGATATGAGTTTTTGTCTCTTTTAGTGTTTTGTCTCAGTCTTCATGTTGTGGGAAAACCTGGTACATGATTTTGGTTCACAAAATTAAGGGTGTTAAATATCGTGTTAATAAATGACCCCTAGTGTGTGAGGCATGAATAAATGCTGAGGGACAAAAGACATTCACTTTTATACTCTTTATTGATCAAGGATGGAAGGAAAAGGAGGAGAACTAAGGACGTAGGAGTTGGAAAGAATCTGCAAGCAAGAAAATGGAAATTTCCCAAATATATAATATCTTTCTGAGGTGGGTATACCCATGCTCAATAGTATATGAGCATGGAAACAAACAATATATAGTGGATCCATGTCAAAATTACCTAAAATTTTGTACAATGCACTATGACAAGTGTGAGATGTCCAAGTCTTCATGGTACTTTAACATGGTAGTTTAATCTTGAACAGCTTGGGAAGTGCATCAATGAGAGATACAACTATTTTTCCCAAGGTATTCAGCCCATATTGATGATAAAAGGAGTTTGTATCATGCAAATAAATGATCTAGTGTTGAGCATAATCAAACACCATCTAATTACGATCATTTATGTATAACATTCACAAATACAAGGAGGTTCACCAATAACGATGATGGACTCCAAGGTATTGAGTATAATCTAACAAGCGTGAATAAGTTTTTTTCAAGTCAAACACTTTTAGAATAAAAAAATTAGGGGTCACTAATTCATGCCCACTGTAATTTGTGAGGAAACCCTCCATTATAGACTTTAGGATCCAAGTTACTCTAGGATTGCTAGATCCACCTCCTAGATGGTGATTTGGTGTTGTTAGGAAGAGAGACATTGGAGGGGGGGAATTGATGCATCCCATAAATTGACACAAAAACATCAATAGTTTGATATAATTTGGTAGGGCTATGAGATCCAACATTGTATACTGACACAAAGAAGAATTACATGAATAGTCAAGGATATTTGAGGAATGGCCGACATTGTTTTCACTTCCATGAACACATGACACGGTGCATAGTAACACTTGGAAATAAGATACAAGTAACCAACCTTTATAAAATGTGCCAATTCCATATGCATTAACGAAACCCCCATAGGTGATAGGAAGGATGACCCATCTGTGGAGTTCTGTTCAATTTACTGGTAGAGTTTATTAAGATGAATGTAGATGGTGTACTAATAACTTATGCAAAAAATATGTATCATGTTAAATAGGAATAAGGACTAATTGTTGCCACTTTTTCCAATATGAAATATGATTGTTTCAATGATCCCCTTTTTTCAATATTTTGGATTTTTAAAATTTTAATACCTTTTTCATATAATCTTGAAAAATATAAAGCATGATATACTATAGTACATTGGAGGAAACAAGTGTTTCAAGGGAATATTCCTACATTCCAAGGGAACAGATCAGGCCGAGGCAAATATGAAATTGCAAATAGGAGATGAGCTAGTGATGTACACTCTTATGGATGTTTCCTACATGGGTAGGGTCAATTAAGAAAAGAAATGGTTTATAGACATCTTGTTGCAAAAAGTGACTACAAAGGAAAATAAGCAACAAAGTAGTAAGAAATGATGTATAAGTGAGTATTTTAACACATGGTTATGTAAAGTGACACAAAATAGGGATCCCATTAGGAAATGGTCACAAATGTATGAGAGAGATATATGTGGTGTCAAAATCCACGTCATGATTGTACTAATAAGGATCCTATTCCTATGAGAATAAATCAACATGGGCACTAAAATGACAATGGGGTGTTGACTATAGTGTCCCATGTTTGGGGATCTTTTGTCGAAATGGTGTAAAATGCAGATATGATGGGATAACACATGAACTTCCAATAGGTTCGACTCTAAGGATAATGGGTTGTAACATATTCAAATGCATCATAACATATGGATAATCTAAAATTATGTGCAAGATTTCGATTATACGTGGTAAGATTGAGGAACATGCAAAGCATGCTCCTATACTTATGTCCATTTAAACCAAGTATTCTTCTAGTGACCCCATAAAATATGTCCTTAGGTGGGTGTAACCAAATGTTCATAACTTCAATGATAGATTCATATGATGATAAATTTTCATCCAAGAAGTCATGTGATCTGAGAGAGCTCACAACCCAAATGGTCAAACTAACCAAATTATAATATTCAACCTCCATGGGAAGAATTTGCTCTGAATCTACCAAATCCATTTGAATAGATTGGTATGAAACTTCTATTGAAGATAACAGTACGCTATTTTGCAAGGTACACCTTTCTACATAATTGGGCATTACTTCATCATATTTTTCCAAAATTAAGCATTTTGTTGAGACCAATTTCCATAAAGGTGAGTCATCCACTAGAATGAGCTTGGAAAAAACCGATAGTGGGAATTGAGCCTCCAATAGTATGGTAAATATTGGAACAACTTCATGGATGGGTATCAATGATGGGATTGTAAAAGTTCCCATGAGGGAAACATCTTTGAAAATCATACCCTAATGTCTTGAATTACCTTTTGTTCATCCCCAATGAAAGGAAGATTCAATTGGACAAAAGTTTTGGGATTACAATAATCTAACTAGTTGATTTTAATGATATTCCCATGATGAGGGAACCGAATCACTTAGAACAATGAAGATACTATATCCATCATAGCATGAATCCAAATACATCCTAATAGAAAATTGTAGTATATAGGCACGCCTACTACCTCAACATCATCTGTGATTGTTTTTCCACCCAATTCAATTGGGAGCATGAGTTCTTGAGGAGGGAAAGAATTTCCATCAAATCCTTTTGCATAGTATGGGATGGAACTAAGGTGGGTGATCCTAATGCTTGCCAACATTTTAATGACATAACACAATTTGATGACCCTTCAACAACTATGGTTTGAAGCATGTTCTTACCATGAGATGATACTTTAATCTGAAAACAAATTTATGAAGGGAGCCTACATGTTGATTGGTCTAAGTTAAATGTGATCAAAGTAGTATGATATGGATCAATAGAACCAATTGCAGATAATAGTTCATTTCTTTGAATGGGACAAAATTGCAATAAATGTAGAGGCGAGGTGGAACATGGTGCTTGAGCTAGGTCCTCAACAACATTATAGTTCCAATTAATTGACACATTAGGATTATGTGTTGTTCTACATAGAATTCCTTTGGGTGGGTATGGTGCTATGTCTATGGCTCATTTTTCAATGGTGAGAGAACCATTTGTATTTTATGTTGATGGATCCAAAGTTTTAGGTTGGATATCATAGGAATGAGTTGTTGTTTGAATTTTTACCTCATGATCACACATGAAGACATTACCATCGCTAAGATTTCCCCCTTGTAGGTTTTTTTCCCCGTTTCCCCCCTATGGGGGGTTTCTTGGTTTCTCCGTAGTGGAGGTACCAATTTTATAACGACCATTTGTTATTTGTGCCACATGAAGGTTTGTGTAAAAAAAACGAGTTGTTTTTTCCCACTGCATTGAACCATCATTCTATGAACTGTTGAATTTTAATCCAATTTTAAATCCTTGATAATTATTTCACAATAATTCCACAAACATTGATGTCATCCCAAATTTTCATTGAATAATCAATATTCTCTTGTAGTGGAAAATAAACAAGGATCACTAAAATAACGATGCATAAGAGACATAAAGATTTTACCTTGGGAAACCCAAACGAGAAAAAACCTAGCAAAATTTTTTCAAAAGAAATTAATCTAATTCAAGTAAAATACCAAACATAAAGTTGAACCCTAGAAATATATGAGGTTATCCCTCCTTTACAAGAAACCCTAACAAGGGTAGATAATATTCCAAGGGAATAAGAGAATAAAAGAACACTAAAAATTGTGCTTCTTGCCTTTGTTAGGCCTTCTTGGAGATGCACACATGTGGAGAGAATAAGATGTGTTGTGTTGTTGTGTCAAATGAAGTGTGATAAAACTTATATTTATATTCTTCAGTTGACTTGATTTTCACTTTTGAGGCTGATTTGTACTTTTTTCTTCTAGGTCCAAGTTACCCATTTTAATGGGGTATTTTTCCCATTCTTTCCTTCAACTTTCCCTGGGACTTCTTTATTGTTTTTTGTTGACTTCTTCGGTTATTTATTCATCATAGAAAATTTATCCGCGTTTATGTTTAACACATCACGTGTTGATCACATTCTTCCATAGATCTCTACTATTGATTTGACCATACTCTAAGATATCCGCTACACGTCATATAGCTAATGTCAAATACAACTTTATTTTAGAATTTTTCTATAACACGAGGATGAAATTCCTCATCACATAGACAATTCAACTAACTCTATTAAAATATATCACTCCAATCACGAGCACTCCCACATAGAGTATGCATGTGACCTATAGAATTCCAACACACTCAATCCACATGAATAGATAAAGGATAATCATATGATCCTCAAGACACATAGTCATTCACATGACTAATTATGGATATGAAGGGGCCATTATCTACCAACCATTAGTCAATATACTCATGGCCAATGTGGGTGAATGATCTGTAGAATGTTTTCCCAATGTTGGAATCATGAAGAATATCAACATGAACATCCTCCATGAACTATCACCAATGAGTCAGATGATCTCCTTGACAAATTTTGCAAGAGAATTTTCATATATGGCTATCTTATGTGCCTTCTACAAGAGGGTTCTAGCTTGGTGCAAGTCCTATCCTAGGATTAGCATTTTTCTTATTTGTTTATTTATTATTATTTCCTTTAGGGTCCATAGCTTAGACTACAAATATTTAAGAAGTTTGGGAAGGGATAGTAGGTTTTGCATGTCCTGACCAAATTTAGGTTGCGAAGTTTGAACATACATGTTTCCCATTTTATGGGTAAGCTGATCAAGCTAATTAATAGAACCAATCATACCATCAACATGAGGTCCCTAGGGTGTACTACCTATATCTATCGCAGGTCTTGCAACATGGGTATTGGTTATGAATATATCAAATCCATTTGTTGGGAATTATGAGTGAGTTGTTCTTTGGTCATGTATCTCGACATATCAGCATCTTTTTCAAGAGTAGGAAACAATGATTTTACGAACAAATCTATTAAGAATTGGTCCAGGATATTTTGTTTGATAATCCTTCGATGCCTCCTCCACTCATTGATATGATAAGATATATGAGTAGAAGTGGATTGCCTAAGAGAATTGAATAGTTATGTACCCATTTCATAGTGGATAGGAAGTTTAAAATGCTTCAATAATACCATAGCTAAAGGTGAAAAATCCATGAAGGTACTACGAGGAAACTCAATGTACCATTTCATAGTGCTTCCAATGAGGGATTGATTAAACAAATGAAACTTAATACTATCATCAAATATGGAATTATATGAACACCCTAAGTGAAATTCCATCGCATGGTTTTATGGATCATCCCTTGGTTTTCCATCAAATTTGGGAATATATGATGGGATTTTGGTTGGTATTGTTTCCACTCATTCATATGTAGAACTGGATCATTCATTAATTTGGATAAATTTGGTAGATTAAGAGTATCCATAAATGTTTATTTCATAGTTGTTTCCGCATAATCTTGTTGCATAGGTGGATCCCGATGGCCCCATGGATATTGTCCTTGAAACTAATTAGCATTCCAAGGTGGATTTCTCCCTTGTAGAGGTGGACCCCAAAAAATATTGGGAAATTCTTTGAATTTGGCTACTCCATTGTAGAATGGGGTTGATAGGTGGGTTTACCCATTACAGAGGTGTATTTTCTTCTTGCAGAGGTGGGCTCTAAGAATATTGGGTACCTCCTGAAGCTTGATCACTCCATTGTAGAATGGGGTATATTGGTGGATTTCCCCTAGGAATTGTTCTAGGATAAGTTGGAGGATGACCCCCCACGACACTTCCACTCATATGTGGAGGATAAATCCATTAGGTGTTTACATTCCAAGGTCCAAAAATTCTGATATGAATATTGAAATTTTGTTGTGAAGGTTTCTCCATAGAAGTAGAATTGGAACAAATATTTAGCATACTTTGAAGATTTGGATATCCTCTAGTTGTGTGTATGGTGTGGGATTGACCATCCCAACCATAGGGGAAACCATGTTTCATAAGGAAAACCCACTAGTTAGTATACATGTCGATGAAGTAGATTCATTTCCAAGTTTGGAACTTGGAAATGTACCAATCGACATTGAAGTGCTAGCTAGAGTCATTCTAGGTGTAGGTATATTAACTTATGGGATTGTTACACTTATTATACTATGTAGTAGTCAATGTAAAAGCATTATGGCCTCCTATATCCACTTGAGGATGCATGGGTGTGGACCCACGTTCTCCTTATGAAGACATTGGATCAAGAGATTGTGTTGCAAGTTTCTCAAACTTTTGAAAAGATAAGTGTGGTCCACTTGTGATTCAACTACAACAAGTTCAACCAAATCTGAGGGATTTGTTAAATGTGGATTTATGTAAGAAATTGAACTATCCTCTAAAGTTTCAATGTCATAAGGTCATCAACTAAATCTGTGTTTGATTTGTGATGTGGAAATTATTCTTTAGATTCAATTTGATGGTGTACTTCTCCAATAATGTTGTTTAGATTCAAAGTTATTTCAATGTGTGAGTCACTATGATGTGATTCTTTTATTTTACTACACGATGGAGTAGGGCCTTCAATATCTGATCACTCACCAGGTTGTTGCCTTGAATGGCATATCGGGGGGTTATCCACTTTGAATTTTAATGTTAGGACTTGTTTATTATGGTATATCAAAATACAATCAATCGTTCCTAAAGGAAACTAGACTCAACAACAATGAAAGGGTCCGCAATTAAAAATATCCTAAGAAAATTATCACACAAACTAATTTTCCAAAAATATGAAGTTTAGTGAAAAGACAAATTAGAAGGCCTTCCAAAAATAGTATCTACTAAGGGATCTCAAGCCTCAACAATTACTATCATGAAAGTATGAGAAACAATTGCACTAATCTTTCAATCAACAAGGGTGCACGTAATAGCCTTTGTCTAACACCCTCCCAAGGAGTTGAATGGATATTTTGTTTCTATATCGGGTACCACAAGTGTCCCCCACTCATAATATCCCATGTGATATCCTAGGAACAAAAACTATGGTTACCAATTCACAATCGTCAGCCAGGTGGAACATTTGTAAGTTAGGATGACTCACATAGACCAGATACTCCAAAAAATGATGTCACCCTGAGGACTTGTCACTTAACTAGAATTTTGTAGTGTGCCCATATCCCAATAAAAAGAAAAAGGGGGGTACAAATTTTACTTATTCATCTTGACCTTGTGCTTGACACATGTTTTAGATGTTCTTTCCTAGCAAGTTCTCTTTGCTTCTAATGGATTTAAATGCTCGTTAATTAATTTTAGTTTCATAATTTGATGGCCATGGATATTTTAACTCTCCATCCCTAATCCAAGGCCCTATCCTAATCTTGTTGGTGATATTTCAAAACCGAATCTTGATAATTTTAGATTAAGTGTTGTTTTTAGGAAAATTTTCTTAGTTTCAGAGGTAAGATGGTGAAACTGATGGTGTTTGTGACTCTATGGGTGAACCAATCAATGCACTTATGATTACAAAATTCATGTCAATTTTATGAACACTCTAAAGTATTGGAAAATAATATTTTTATTGTATGTAATATGCAATCTTTCCAAATTGCATGCAACTCTTCTCAAATGTTAAAATTAAACTTGTAAATCTAAACACATTATCAGCTCAAATGTTCCAAATCATCAATTCAATAGTTTCAAAACATTAATTTTATGAGTTCCCAAAACATCAATGTATGAGTTCCAAAATCTCAATTCGATAGTTATAAATCATCAATTCACGAGTTCTAAATGAACACGTTACCTAATCACTAAGCAATTTCTTCAATCTTAGAATTCCTCGACTGATTTTTTCCTTCAAATTAATGAATTTAGAATCCTTTCACGCTTGAGATACGTGTTTCTCATGTGCAATATCACACGAGGTGAAAGAATAGAGGATATGTAGAGCTCATATATTATTTTTAAAACTTAAAATGTTTATACGTGAGATTCTTGTTTCTCATATGCAAGATCATACAAAGGTGAAATAATAGAGGATGCACAGAGCTCATATACTTTTATTTTAAAACTCAAATATACATATAAATGTAACTGAAATTAATAATTTTAAGTATAAGTGAATTAAATTTGAAGAAATCAAGGATTGAAACCAAGATCTATGCTACTAATCATATATTCAAGCATGAAATCAAAGCCTCCAAATGTACAAATTGTATACAATTTCAATGCAATTGTTCTCATTAACGGAGGTACTAGCTTGACAAATTTTAAAATCAAGGGAACTCTAGGCCTATTTACATGAAATTATAAGAGAATCAAGTATTGAAACCATGATCATTTCCCATAGTAGTAAATCAAAAAGTATGATCAACACTCCCAATGTGGAAATTGAACCCAGTGATAGATTAATTTTACTCACAACAATTAACAATTGATCATGCAAAATCACTCACAAAAGAGACTGAAATTGGAGCTGAATACTAAACTGTATTAACTCAGTGTACAATAGCCAACCCTGTAACATAATAGGTTTCTGAATAAATAAAATACATCAGGGATTCAAATGCATGAGGAGCAATTCGAATCTAGCATAAAGCAGGCTTACTAAAAATAAGCAAATCCCCCATAGGTGCAAAAAGCTGATCCCAAATCAGTCATGGAGCTCACAAATTAGAAAAAGGGATTAAGCAAGCTAAAGAGTGATGGAATGACAACTAATACATGCTTTTACAAGGAGAAAAGAGTGGAGGATGAAGAGGACAAAAAACTAGTTCACCTCACCTAGTCAAACTTTCCCTATTGCCCTAAAACACTGAAAAAGCAGGCAATAAAGCAAAAAAAGCAGAAGGGCACCTAGGAGGCTAGGAATAAAGAAGAATTGATTCCTTGAGGTTTCCCAAGTGCTACATGGGTCAAATTAGGCAAGTTGGACCACTATGGATAGGTAATTGACAACTTGCATAAGGTGGGACACATGAACTAGGCAAATAAGACAAAATTAATTAAATTAATGTCTAAGGTAGCAAACTATGGGTTGATTATTCTAACACCCCCCCTTAATCCTGACTTATGAGTAATAGATCAGAAAATTATAGGTCCTAGCAACAAGGCTTAGTCACCCTTTACATACTTCATGTCCATTTAAACAAGGAAAGAGGCAAAACCAACTTGGGAAAATCCTCCCTTAAACATGGACTGTAAAACAAAATTTGGAAATCTTGTCTTCACTCATGCTTCACAGCATGATCAGCAATCCCCAGCAGTGATTTGAGATTGCTGAAGGTCTTCTCACAAAATGCTTTGGTGAAGATATCAGCTACTTGTTCTGAAGATGACCAGAAGAGTAGGTGAATGGTGCCATCATGCACAAGCTCTCTGATGTAGTGCATATGGATCTCAATGTGTTTGGTTCTCTGCTTCTAAACTAGATATTTGTAGATTCGAGTGGTACTCTGGTTATCATAGTAGATGGTAGTTGATTACTCTGATTCTAAGCCACACTCTCCAAGTAATCCCTGCAACCATAAACATTGAGTTGTTGCATTAACAACTCCTCTGTACTCTGCTTCTGTAGATGAGAGTGCAATGGCACTCTGTTTCTTGCTTGACCAGCTGATTGGCCCTTCTACAAGAATGAACACATATCCTGATGTGGAATTTCTATCTGTGCTATCACCTTCCCAATAACTGTCAGTAAATCCAATCAAATCAAGATCAAATTTTGCTTTATAGAAGATCCCATGTGTCCTTGTTCCCTGAACAAAGTTAAGGATCCTTTTGGCTGCTTTCCAATGGATCTCATGAGGCTGATCCATGTATCTAGAAGCCACACTTACTACATAATAAATATCAGGTCTAGTATGTGTCAGATACAACAAACATCCAATCAATTGCCTATACAGTGTATTGTTTACCATAGGTGAAGAATCAGCTTCTTCCAGCTTCACTCCTGAAAGGAAAGGAGTTTTGCTTGCTTTGCAATCCTTCATTCTGAATTTGTTCAGCAATTCCAAGGCATATTTGGACTGGTGCACCTTGATTCCAGCTTTGGTTTGAGCAATCTCAAGCCCCAAAAATTGACTTAAGAGCCCCAAATCTGTCATGGAGAAGGCTTGGTTCATAGCTCCTTTTAAGGAAGCAATCTCATCCTTTGAGCTTCCTATAATGAGGAGGTCATCAAAATATAACAAAATGATCATTAATGAACCATTAACTAACTTCAAAAAGGCATTTGGATCTGATTTGCACCGAACAAAATTCAGTGATAGCAAGAAGCTATCAATCTTGGCATACCAAGCCCTGGGGGCTTGCTTTAGCCCATACAATGACTTTCTCAACCTGTACACAAGAGAAGGGTTAGTAGAAAAACCTTGAGGCTGCTGCATGTATATCTCTTCAGTGATATCTCCATTCAGGAAGGCACATTTTACATCCATGTGATGTACCTCCCATTTCCTTGAGGCTGCAATGGCTAAGGCTAGCCTGATGGAATCCATCTTTTCCACTGGGGCAAACGTCTCATTGTAATATATGCCATGAACCTGTGAGTATCCCTTGGCTACCAATATGGCCTTGTACTTCAGTGGTGAATCATCAGCAGCAAATTTGGTCTTATAGACCCACTTACATTGGACTAACTTTCTCCCTGGGGGAAGATCCACTAGCTCCCATGTGTTGCTCTTCTGGAGTGAGCTGAACTCCTCCTTCATGGTTTTTTTCCATCTTGGATCTCCTGCTACTTCTTCATATGTTTGAGGATCAGACTCCACCATCAAATAGCATTTTTCAGCAAACATAGGATCCTTCATGCACAGACCACTCTCAAACTGAGATCTAGTTCTCCTTGGGTCATTGGGATCCCCAGCTAGCTCTCCTGATGCATGTAGTGTCTTGGCTGCCCATTTTGGCCTTATAGGGATGTTAGGGTCTGCAATAAACTCATATCCATTAGACAAATCAGAATCAGCATGTTCAACAAACTCTTTACTTATTTCCTGAGGTTCAGGTGGAGAAGAGGCTTCTCCAACTTCCACTGCTGCAAGGGGTTCTTCTTCAAACTGAACACACCTTTCGATGAAGGCTTTGTTTGTGCTCAAATTTATCACTTTGTACCCTTTTGAATCTTTAGAGTATCCAACAAAAAGACACTCTTGGCTTTGGGGCTGCAAAGCCTTCCTCTTCTCTGTTGGAATTCTAGCCCAAGCCTTTGAGCCAAAAATCCTGAAATGGGTCACATCTGGCTTGTGCCCACTCCATGCTTCGAAGGGAGTCATGCCAGCAAGATTTTTATGAGGCACCCTATTCTGAATATAGGCTGCATAGTTGATAGCTTCGGCCTAGTACTTTGTTGGAAAATTTTTGGCCTCCATCATGCATGTTGCCATCTCCTTCAGTGATCTGTTCTTCCTCTCAGCAACACCATTTTGTTGTGGTGTGTAAGGGATAGAATGCTGCATCTGAATACCTACATCTGCACAATAATTAATAAACTCAGACTTGACATACTCACCACCATTGTTATATCTGAGGGCCTTGAGTTTCCTTCCAGACTGGTTCTCAACCAAAGCCTTAAAGACTTTGAATAGGCCAAAAACTTCAGACTTGTGTTTCAGGAAGTGAACCCAGCAATACCTAGAAAAGTCATCAATGAAATTCAATGCATATTTGGCCTGACTCATGGACATATGAGGGAATGGTCCAGCAACATCATTGTGGATCAGCTCGAGGGGTGTAGAGGTTCTCTCATGACTAGCTCTCTCAAATTTATGCTCTGGGTGTTTTCCTAGGATACAACCTTGGCAGACTCCTTTGGAAAATTTTATCTTGGGAAACCCTATGACCATCTCTTTTTCACTAAGATCAGAAAGATACTTGTAATTTAGGTGGCCAAATGTTTCATGCCAAAGCTTGCTTGCTTCATTAGCATGAATCAGAAGAGCAGAGGGGTTTGAGTAAGGTAGGAAGTGTGAGAACATGTATACCTTTTGATCATGATTCACAACTCCTTTTGCAATGACTCTACCACTTGAGATCTCTATGATCTCAACTTCATCAGGGGAGAATATGAATTTCTTAGGAGACCCAGTGTGGGTCATCTGGTACACTGACAAGAGGTTGGAGGCAAGACCAGGCACATACAAGACATTGTTGAACTGACCATGATCAAGATCAATCCTCCCTTTGCCCAAAATTTCAGTGAGAGAGTCATCTCCCAGTACTATAGGTGGTCCTTTCAACATGTCAAGTGAGGAGAAGGCCTCCTTGGTTGAAACCATGTGTCTTGAAGCTCCAGAATCAATGATAAAACTGGGTGAGCTTGATGTGCCAACAACCAATGCATGAACTCTCTCTCTGTCATCTGAACTTGATCCTCCTTCTCTCTTCTTTGAGCTTTCTAGAAGGGAGATGCCATTCTTCTCCAAGAGTTGGGTCAACATGTCTATTTGCTTCTTCATACAAGAGCTTTCAGTGCGATTTCCCTTATTGCAGTATGCGCACTTGCTCATTTCACCTTTGTTTTTCTTCTTCTGGTAGTTCTTCTTGGAACCTTGTGGCTCCTCCGGAGACTGTTTCTTGTCTCTCTTTTTCTTAGGTGGCTTTTTAGCTTTCTTTTTTCCTTTTGAATCCACCTTCGAATCTCTAGCAATCAGAGCTTGATCTTTGGATGGTTTGATGGTGCCCATCATCACCAGCTTATCCTGTTCTTGTGTGAGAGATTCCATGAAATCTGCAAGGCTAGGCATCTTCCAGGTTCGAGCTGTCAGTTTTGTGGCATAGAGGGTCGAAACAAACACTGAATAGTCAGGGCCTAGCTTCGAGAGAATGGACAAGATGAGCTGATCATCCTTCTTTTCGATCCCACACTGTTTCAGCTACAAAACAAGTGCTTTGAACTTGGAGAAATATAGCTGCAAGGATTCAAAGCTATTTGGACTCAGAGAAATCAGCTCATTTTTTATTTGATGTCCCCTCATCTCATCTGTCTTTCCAAAAAGATCATAAATCTTCTCCCATACTTCATTTGGTGATGTCAATCCATCAAGATGGAAAAGGAGGTCTCTGGAAATACTCAGACACAGGAGACCATAGGCCTCATCCCTCCTGTTGTGCCATTTAATCTTCTCTGCAGCTGCATTGGGCTCTGCTTATGTTGCCATAGTTACCTTGTAGAGGCATTTCGCTCTCAACAGTATCTCCATCTCTGCTTTCCATTCAAATAAATTGAAGGGAGTCAAGATAGTTTTCTGTGATTGATCCATAGCTTAGAAAATATGTCCCGGCTGTCAATAGAAGGCGCCCAATCATTGATGTCGAACCTGCAAAACAATTTTGAAGGAGAGAAATCGATCTACAATGGATCTTATACCATGTGGAAATTGAACCCAATGATAGATTAATTTTACTCACAACAATTAACAATTGATCATGCAAAATCACTAACAAAAGAGACTGAAATTGGAGCTGAACACTAAACTGTATTAACTCATTATACAATATCCAAACCTGTAACCTAATAGGTTGCTGAATAAATAAAATACATCAGGGATTTGAATGCATGAGGAGCAATTTGAATCTAGCATAAAGCAGGCTTACTAAAAATAAGCAAATCCCCCATAGGTGCAAAAAGTTGATCCCAAATCAGTCATGAAGCTCACGAATTAGAAAAAGGGCTTAGGCAAGCTAAAGAGTGATGGAATGACAACTAATACATGCTTTTACAAGGAGAAAAGAGTGGAGGATGAAGAGGACAAAAAACTAGTTCACCTCACCTAGTCAAACTTTCCCTATTGCCTTAAAACACTGAAAAAGCAGGCAATAAAGCAGAAAAAGCAGAAGGGCTCCTAGGAGGCCAGGAATAAAGCAGAATTGATTCCTTGAGGTTTCCCAAGTGCTACATGGGTCAAATTAGGCAAGTTGGACCACTATGGATAGGTAATTGACAACTTGCATAAGGTGGGACACATGAACTAGGCAAATAAGACAAAATTAATTAAATTAATGTCTAAGGTAGTAAACTATGGGTTGATTATTCTAACACCCAATTACAAAAAATCAACATGATCACTATGCAATTTTTAGCATTTTGGGGACAATGAGCTAAAAAATTTCAAAACAGGGGAACAAAATTCCTTACTAAATGCATATATCCTATTAAAAATCAAAGTAAACATGCCAAAAATTTCAAAATTCAGGAAATATTTCCCTTCCTAATCAAATTTTTCTATGCATCACAATTGATAAAAAAAATTTCTCATGCCTGCAATAAGATCACCCAAATTATTATAAACTGAAATAATATTAGGAGAGGTTTCTCAATTAATCTGATAGCGCTCCATCCACTTTAACATATAAATTGGATATATCCTATGATGTCTTACAAAAGGTCGACCCACATGAACATGACAATACTTGACGGTGTAGAACAAATCAAATGAATCTATAGGCTATCTCATTCTTGTAAAAGGCTTACTTAGTCAACTCCCCCATCTAAAATTACTGCTAAGAAGAATTTTCTCTAAGACAAAGAACACTTTTCAATCACAATGAAATATATATGTTAGAATGGGACAATATGACTAGACCATAAAATGGGTTCAAGAGACAATTCTATTGAGGTTATGTAATATGGATTCTCGTTGGGAACAAAGCTCTACCAGTAGTGTAAGAGACGTAGAAAAACACTTGCCCTTATATAAAATTATCACTTACCCTATGGTGTCATTCCCTAAATAAGCACCATGGAGACCAACCCAACAAATTAGACTCATAACTCAACTCTCAAAGAGTATCTATGAAATTCTAACTCAATCCATCTATTGTTAGCACCTTGCAAGTATAAAAATTGATTATATACAATTACTGAAATTCATTTTCATGTTCTTTATGCCTCACCTTATAATTTGGATAATTTCATTGTAGTATAAAGACTATATGAATGATACTATAAATCCTACAATGTTATATCACTCAGGAGTGGTTAGCAGGACCCTTGTACTTCAGTAAATATGTTTTAGGGACTAAGGGAATAAAGAGTTTAGTTTTATAGAGCTCGGATTAGTGCAGTGCCAATTTTTTCCCCTCCAACAACCCTCCCCATCTCCTTTTAATTTGCATTTTCTTACCTTAATACCTACCTAGTTATGCCCCAAGCTTGTTAAAGTGTCATTTAAGGATTATTTAATTTTTAGGGAAAAGATGTCAAACCATGAGACCTTTCATTTTTTTACTAAGTGTTGTCATTTTGACAAATTTTAGATTTATTTTCCAACCATTGTGGTGACATTCTCAAAGTTTATTCAAAAATTGGGGTGGGAACGTTCTCATTAAAATGATTTATAGAATTCCCAAAAGTGCCGTCGAGTTTAGCTAAAAGGGAGTTGCAGAGTGTAATACCCTAGTTGTTAAGCCCCAAAATTATGATCCTTCATGTGACTTATGTTCTTTTTCATTATGGACTTATTCTATTTTATATGATTGTGGAATAATGCTCCTTTGCATTATTAATGTGATTAAGGATTTATGATTATTGTTTGATAATGTGAATTTGGACTTTGGCACTATTATTAATGTTAATGTTATTACTAACATCTTTTCTATATTTGAATGTCATTACTATTGATTAAATAAATAACAGGATCAAGAAAGGAAACTAAAAGAGTATGGGGGACCATGGATTCCACAAAGTGAGGGGGAATGGGGATATTCATAGCACCTTATAACTTGTTTTTGGCTTAAGTTTGTCCATCCCATTTCATATTTTCACCTTGGTGACATTAATAATGTTGGTCACCCAAATCTTGTACAAAGTACCCTATTCTTAATAGTTATGGACTATGGAGTTAATATTGCATATTTTTTACACCTTAGTGGGCCCCTATTTGCTAGGGCACCCTCCTTGGGAAGATATTCCCTCACAATTATGTGTTTTTAGTCATTTATGAGCCACTTTCCTAGTCTTGGGTTGTAATCTATTTTCTAGCTTCCACTCTTACACTATGCATTGGTGATCCTATTTTTGTGCTTCCATGATATTTATGACCCTATTGGATGTCTTATATCACCTATTTCTCCCTCGATGTTTTGTATCCCCCTTAATGCATCAGTGTCTCCTCCTCATGGTGCTAATTCGGGAAAGGGAATATTTTCACTAAGATACCACTCCACTAATTTATGTTAATTCTCCATGATGAAGCTTAAAATGTATCTCTCTCTAATTTGAATTGTTCCATTTGGGTTATATTTTACCTCCTTGTGCTATAAATTCATATGCCCTCTCCTTATTGAAGTTAATATTGAGCTTTCAACCATGTGACTTGTGTTATCTATCCATGTTGGGAATGTTGGTAGGATTGGGAGTGTATTGAGACTTAGAGTTAGTCTATTTGTTTCATTTTCTTCCATTCTATCACTCTACTAGTCCAAGTTCTCACACAGAATCTAGGAAATGAGAATGGCGAGCTAGGTCATATCCCATAGGTAGTGGAGACAAACATGAAAGTAGTAGTGGGAAGCATTGTGGTTCTCAGAAGATGTAGTTCTGAGAGTTACTCGACTAAGTGTTCATCTACCTATGGATCCATGGTCTCAGCTCATGGGTGACCTTCTCAAGCAAGGAAGGATTGACAGTGTCTACGGTTGGGAGGAAAGTCATCCTGCTGCAGCTACTTTCCTATATCTTGAGATAAGTATTTATCATATGATTTTATTTATGTTTTTACATATTATAATGATGATTATGTGCAAAGGTGGATGAATTAAATTATCTATATGCTTGATTAGTGTATTTCATAATATGGTTACAGGAAGAATCAAATCCATAGGATTTGAATCCGAGATGATATTCATTTTGATCTTTTTTATTTTCTTCAAAAACTATAACTATGATTCTATGGTACTGGGAGGGGCACAACCATATGTTCAGGTTCACTAATATATGTTCATTTTTTTGTTTCTTTGGGATCTATTTCATTGTTTCTAGAACAAATTTTCCAGTAAGGATCACCTTTCATTTTATCAGAAAAGATTTCCTGATGACCAAGACATGTCCATTTTGGTTCAACAATTTTCCCGGTGCCAGGTTGAGCGCACCAGTTGTTAGATTAGAAATGTTCTATGCTTGGATATTCTCCTATTTGTATATATGAGTATTTATAATTTAATATTAATCTAATATTTATTTATGGATGGAGGGAGGAATCCATGCAATCTAAAATATATTAGTGAAGAAAGGTTGTAGGGGACGACCATTGAAGGGTGATTTTATGGGATGTGATTGCAGTCGGTGCCTTTTGTTTTCATTTGGTTTTGATGTGGCTGTAGGTTATAGCCTACATATGTTTCTTGATGTGTTTTTTTCTTAGTGTTTATATTCAATTAAATCACACACTGAACAACACCACAAACTAATTAAACCTGCAAACAATTAACAACACAATAGTTGGCAATTATAAACTATGTTTTCAATAATCTTTATGAAGTATAAGAATTTAAAGTATGAACTTAATCACATTATGATAATAGATTCATTATTCATGCACTGAATACAAATATGAACTTAAATTTAATGTTAATAGAATTGATTAAGTGTTAATATTATTTAACTGAGAGAGAATAATGATTTAATTAAGTAACACTAACCTTAGTAATGCTAATTAAAATTAGAAATTTAATTAATCATTTAATGGTTAGTTGTCCTAAAATTCTATTTTTAGTTGTCCTAACCTTTTGCATTGTCATAAGGGCTAGGGACATTACACAAATAAAACTAAGGAATTTCCCCTACAGTTGTAGTGTGGAAGTGGAAAACCAGCCAAGTGGATCTTACCTCAAAAGTTGTGGCAAAAAAAAGGAAAAAGATGCCAATTGTTGTGGCAATGAAGTTCACTTCCTTCCACGATGTGAACATAAATCTTGTGGTGAGGAAATACAGATCTCACCAACCAACCTCCATTTAACCACGTGGCTAACAGCTTTGGCGTTCAAGTTGACTTATCATTTGGTTGCACAGAGAAACGATAAACTCCAGAGCAACCTTAATAATGATCCCATGACGAGAAATGGAGAACTATGCCATGGAAGTAATACATAGCTTACGGAAAGGAAAAGGATATGACGACGATTGTTGGGGTGGTGAAATATTCTTCTCCTCGACCTCCTTAGGATTAGCTCATATTTGTATGTGACTAGAAAGTTTTGTGGGCGTTTCCCCAGCAATGTATTTAACGTGAAACATATGGAAACCCCCTTTCAATTTTTAGCACGAATTGAGATGCATTGAAAATACCCATGAGAATATAGTGGGAAGAGAGAATTTGGGCTCTCATTGATTTCTTTCTCACAGCATCCTTTGATTCAATATTAGTCTTTTTTAAGGTAGGCTTGGCACGTGCTTGGACCCTAGGCCCAAGTAGCTCCATGGGAGGCAGGGGAAAAGCATTGTTCTTGGACTCTGTTGTTACACAAGATAAACCCTTAAATCACATAGTTCCCATTTCTTAAATGCTTGGGAAATCTTTTGTAGCTTGAAAATAGGGAATGAAGAAAACCAATTAATCTTGAAAATATTTATGAACCCTTGTATGTGCACTTAGAAGGGGAACCAATTTGATTCATAACACACTCTAAATTCACCAAGTAGATAAGGAATTGATCTTCGAATAGAAGTCATAGATAACACTTATATAGTTGCTTATTTACATTAATGTTAGACTAATTAATTAATGTTAGTCAATAAATATTGGATCCTAGTTAAATAGTTACGTTACATATAAAGTAGTGTATATGAAACCAAGTGGCTGAATAAACCTTATTGAATGGCCACAACCCTTTTATTCATGCTATATGGGGAAGGAGATGCTCTACACTTCAAGATAGAATGGAATCCCATAATGTATAATTTCATTGTGTTCTTCAGAAGGTTTAATTGGGTAGCTATTCTCTCTTCCAACATGTAATATTCAATAATGTCCCAATTGAAAAATTCCCAACAAAGACAGTATTTTGGAAAAATTGTCTTGACTAGTTTTGACTCTCGGGGATTCGAATGGATCAAGAGGGTCCTGAATTTGGTAGGGACTGATGCGGGGATTATTAGGACTCTTAAATTGACTCTTTGATATTTTTATGAAAATTCATAGACATATGCAACTTAATTTGGGCATGATGAAAAAAAGGGAAAAATTACTAGCAATTTATGATGCAATTCCCCCTAGGGTGTGGGAAGAAATGGCTGTCCAAATCCTATGCAACCCTCCCAAATCTCATAAAATATTATGGGGAATTTAATTATACTTTATTTCTTTTCATTTTGTGTGGTTAATAGTTTTTCAATAAATGATTAAAGCTTCATATTCGAATGCATAATTTCAGTGGTATTTACTTAAGGGAAATGACACATAAAAGCTCAACTTCGACTCATAAATGGTGAATATAATGGTTTAGAATAGAGAAATATGAATATATACCATTTAAATCATTTCCATATCTCACTAAAAGCATATAACATTGACCCAAGTCACAATATACATCAGATATACAATCTCCATTGAAAGGGAAAATCATCACATGGAAACTAGTCACAATAAAGCTTGGAAATGTGGAAATTTTCATATGTATTTCTTATAATTTAGACTTACATAGAATATGAGAGACATATTAAAAATTCATGAAACATTCACCCATTCTTTGGCATCAACTAAACTCAATGGGGCACAACCACTATTCACATAAGTGCGCCTTCATAGAAAAACATGGAAATATGGAAGTAGAAATTGAGAGAATGGGTCACAAACAGTAGAAACATCCTATATGAATAAAAATACTCCATTAATATCCAAATTATATTTTTTAATGGCCTCTCCCATGTCCAACTTGGATGATAATCTCACTCTCTCGAAATTGGCTCACTAGCAGGGTAAGTGCGCATTCACCGTGCAATGGACAAGCTAATGCTATCCAAATGCCAGAGGCAAATTCACAAATGATAAAAATCCATTTCCATTCCTCATGAAATATTTTTATAACCCTCCTAAGTTTTTCTAATGTCTAATTCATTCACATAGTATTCCTCCACCTCATCCTTGATGTTTAGTAACCTCCATGCTACTTGGCCTTCTCATTAACCCTTCATCTTCCACCAAATTCAAATGGCTGCCACCTAGTCTCAAGTGCACCCTCTTGGAGGATATTTTTAGCCTTGAAATTTCAGGTTTTCATAGATATACAATCAGGTCTTCCTTGTCATAGAATATTCCATCATTTTTGTCATAAAGCGGAGGGATTTAGCTCCACATGGCACCTAGTTTCTTCCTAGACTCTTCCTCTTCTATGGGGAGTTACTTCTCCTCACTCATTCAAATACTTGGGATCATGATATGTAATTTTATGAATATTCACCTTCCAAGAACATTACATCACTCATAATTTCGATTTTGGGGTTAATTCATTACATGTGTAAGAAAAAATCTAGCCACCCAATGCTCCCATGGACCTCCAAATGTCCTTATGAAGCAATGCCACTTTATTTTCTCCATATTTATTATTTATATGACCCAAATTAATTTTTAAATTATAAACTAAGTTTCTCTTGGGTCCCATAGCTCCCTTATTGCAATATTTAATGCCTCCTACCCCAACCTAGGGAACTAGTAGGTGGGTGAAACATTGTCAACTAGTAGACCTATTGGAATGGGGACATGGCAGTCCTCCCCGCCCAATATTTCTTTTTCTCAAGAAATTCCAATTTTGGATGCTGCAAAATTTTCTCACCTTCCCAAGTGGCCTCCTCACTAGGCAAATCCTTCCATTGTACCAAATATTCTTTTATTGTTCTACTTTGTAGCCTTCTCTCCCTTGTTCTCAATATTTTGTTTGGAATGAGAACAAGTTGTCGTTCAAAATCCAAAGATGGTAAAGTATCTGAAACTAAAATGTGCTTCCCTATAACCTTATTTAGACAAGAAACATGAAATACATTATGAATTTTTATTCCCATGGGAAGCTCCAATTGATAAGCCAGTTCTCCAACTTTTCGAATCACCTTGTAGGGACCATAAAATCTTGGTTTGATCTTTTTTGAACCTTTACCTTTTATGGTGGTGTTTTTTAGGGTCGCAACCTCAAATACACCAAGTCATTTACTTGGAATTTTCTCTCCATTTTATGTTGAACTACATATTGTTTCTGCTAATTTTGAGCAACCTGCAATTTATCTCTCAAAACCTTAAAAAATTCTTAGCTTTATTCAATCCAATCCTTAGCCTTTGGAGTTCTACTACTATCAAAAAAAATGTGGTCAATAAAAGTGGATTCATCATAACCATAAATTTATTTAAAAGGAGGCATGCCAATGGACATATGGAAAGTAGTATTGTAACAAAAATCACCCAAACGCAACCATTTTATCCATACTTTTTGTTGCCCACTAACATAGTTCCTGTTGGAGGATCTGTGCGATTACAATAGTTCCTCAAGTATCCTTCCAACTATTGATTCACCCTCTCTATTTGGACATCATTTTGGGGATGATATCTTTTACTAAGTGTCAAATATTTCCCCACCATTTTAAAGAGTTCTTGCCGAAATGCGCTCAAAAGTCTGCTATCTATGTCACTGACAATGCTCTTAGGAAGCCCATGCAATATGAAAAATTATTTAAAAAATAATTCAGCCACTTGTGCAGCAGTGAAAGTGGTAGTAACAACAAATAAATGAGAAAATTTAGTGAGTCTATCCACCACCACAAATATTCAATCCTTACCAAATACTTTTGGCAAACCAGTGATGAAGTCCATGGAAATGCTCTCCCATTTTTCTGCTAGAATAGGCAAGGGGTGTAAGAGACCAGCTGGATGAGTGTGATCCACTTTATTTTGCTGACATGCCATGCATTCATTACCATACTTTATAACATCATCCTTCAACCGTTTCCATGCAAATATTTCCCTCAACATTCGGTATGTTTTGAAGAAACCGAGGTGACCAGCTAGAGGAGAATCATGAGATTTCTTTAAAATTTCCTCCTCCAAACTCAAATTGGGGACCAAATATATTCTACCTTTGTAGAATATTATTCCTTCCAACACCTTATACCTATCATCATGGTTAGTTTCATCAAAAAGTTCACAAGAAAATTTATCCTTGGGATACTCTACTTCTAATGTGGCTTTCCAATTTTATGCTACATCCATTAGAGAAATAGAAGGTCTTCTAGATAAGGAATCGTCTACCACATTATTTTTTCCCTTCACATATTCAATATCAAATTCAAACGATTGAATCAAACTTTCCCACTTTTTCTTCCTTTCATTTAAATCCTTTTGAGTGAGGAAGTACCTTAAACTGTTATGGTCAGTTTTGACCACAAATTTATTTCCCACCAAATATTGTCTAAACTTGATCAAAGCATGCATTATGTATATCATTTATTCATCATAAATAGATTAAATATTCTCATGTGGATGTAGCTTCCGAAATCTCAAAAGCTATTGGGTGTTTTCCTTGTTTTAGGACTCCTCCAATGCCTTCTCCCGATGCATCACATTCCAAGACAAATGGTTTAGAAAAATAAGGAAAGGATAGAATAGGACAGTTTCTTATTACCTCCTTCATTCTTTGGAAATATTTTTCAGCTCCTTCATGCCATTGTAAAGAATATTTCTTTTTCAAATCAGTGAGAGGTGAAGTGAGTTGGGGGAACCCTATTCACAAACTTTCTATAGTAGGTGCAAATTCCAATGAATCTTCTTAATTCAGGGAGACTTTTGGGACGAGGCCAATCTAAAATGGCTCTTATTTTCTCCATATCCACCTTCACACCATATTGACCAATGATGTGTCCAATATACAAGAGCTCTGTCAATCCAAACTCACATTTTGACAGCTTAGCAAACAAATATTTATCATGCAGAATTTTTAATACCTCTTCTAGATGATGCAAATATTCCTTCCAAGTTTTACTGTAAATAAGAATGTCATCAAAGAAAACTAGTAAAAACTCATGAATTTTCTTGTGGAACATGTTTTTCATGCATGATTGGAACGTGGCAGGTGCATTTTTCAATCCAGAGGGCATGGCATCAAACTAAAAGTGACCATAGTGGCATCTGAAAGCAGTCTTGGGTATGTCTTCTTCTCTCATTCTAATTTTATGATAACCATATCTAAGGTCAATATTTGAGAATAACTTGGCCCCATGGAGCTCATCCATGAGCTCATCAATACTTGGTATGGGGTATATGGTCTTTACAGTCTTTTTATTTAAAGCTACGAAATCAATGTACATTCTCAAGGTTCCATCTTTTTTTTACCATAACAACTGAAGAAGCAAATGGACTAGAACTAGGACTTATGAGACCCAAATCCAAGAGATATTCAATGGCCTCTTCAATCGTATCTTGAATCCTTTTTGGGTGCCTATAGGGATTCATTTTTCTAGTTTAGGTTCCTATCTCTAACTCAATGATATGCTCAACACCTTTATCTGGTGGTCTTCCTCGGGGAAGGTCTCTGAAAACCTTCTCATACTTAATCAATAGTTTCTCTATCTCCTTAGGATGCTTGGAAATGTTCAAGTGAGGTTTAGGAGATGTAATTAAGAATTCAACATCCCATTCTATATCTACATGCCTCAATATAGTCCTCATGTTGTGAGATGATACCACTTGATTTGGGTAAGTGTGCATTCCCCTCAACAAGATGGGTTTCCCTTCTGAATTTTTGAACCTTATTTTAGGGACTTGATAATTCACTGTATGCTCCCCTAAAGAATACATCCATTTTAATCCCAAAACCACATTTGTATCAGCCACATTCACTCCATAAATTTTTTTAGTGATAATATGATTTCCCAGAGTAACTTGAAGCTTTGGAATCCATTTAGGGCAGTCCATAGAATTGTTACCTAGAACGATGAACATGAAATTATCAAAATTTTCAGCTTGTAAATTTCTCCTCTCCACAAAGGCTACATTTGTGAAGCTATGAGTGGCTCCACCATCCACTAGAACTGTGACATTTTTTCCTTGTATGCTTCCCTTGAGACTTAAGGTGTGGAATCTAGGTACACTAGAGAGTACTACAATTTTTCCTATATCAGGAGTGGGTTTTTCTTCTTCTGTTGTTTGATACCCTTCTTATTGGGATGCAATTTGTGCTTCTTCCTCCTCCTCCTCTTCATCATATTCAGAAAAAACTTCAATGTAGTGCGCCTTCCCCTTGGCACATCTATGTCTCGGGACCCAAGGTTGCTGGCATGTAAAATATAGCTTATTTCTTCTAAGTTATTCTTTGCTTAGTACTCCTTTATTTTATTTGGTATAGGATTCATTTTTCCATGGTTTCTTACCTTCCTTGAACTTGGAAGGGAAATTATGCTTGGGAGGGTATTTAGTTCTTGGTAATGCATTATGCAAATCCCTTATCAAATTCATGGAATCCTTCAATGTGGATGGCTTGTGGGATTTCACTAGACATCTCAAAGGATTTTTCAATCCTTAAGTAAACAATAAAACTAGGCTAGCCATAGATACATCAGAAACCATTACCTAAATATTTTCAATTTCTCACATATATGTTTCAGAAGTTCCTACTTGATTCAATTGCGCTAGTTCTTTAAGAGGAAGTTCAATGTCTTTCCTCTCAAATCTCTCCATCAATGCATTGGAAAAAAACTCACAAGATAAAATATGGTCATGTCCCAAGGTTCTAATACCATGGAAACACCAATCAATAGCTTCCCATTCAAGATGTAGAATGGCCATTTTCAATGCATCTTCTTCAACCATAGGATTTAATTGGAAATATACACTTAATTTTTGCAACCAAGCACTAGCAGACATTTGTGAGGAACCATTATAGGAAGGAATGGTTACTTTTCCCATGGTTTATTTTAATTCATGGTTAATATGCGATCCCCTATTCCCATTTCCTCCTTTCTTGAACTAAAGAGAAGCTCTAATGAATTGATCAAAAGGTAGGACTTTCCTACATTCATCACTTAATTGTTGACAATCATTTGCTGCTTCTCTAACATCATAGGTCATGCAAGGGACTTATTTAGACTCTAAGAACTTAGGTATTTCAGGTCCATTATTATTTTTAACTCATTAGGTTTTTTATGAGGTACAGTCTTCGAAAAAATGGTTTCTCCATTGGTCTTCTTCTCATCATGAGGTGAACTACTACTACTCCTTGGTGTTGACTTTCCCCCAAGTTGGCTAGACAACAATTTGAACCCTTGAATAAAGTGTTTGGGAATCCCTTAAAGGGATCATTTAATTAAATTATTAAGCTCCTCATTACTTTATTTTTCATCCATATCTCTTAGTTCTACTTTTGACTTAATCTCCTTGTAAAAAGAACTAACTTCACCACCTTTTTCCATTTCACTGTAAAGGTGTCCAGTTTCTGTTTCTAATGGAGGGAGTTCAGAATCATGAAACATGAATATATATAGCTATCAGGTTCCAATATCATTCTTTGTTACCATGTGTAATGTCCCAATTCGAAAATTCCCAACAAAGGAAAAATTCTGGAAAAAATGTCTTGACTAGTTTTGACTATGGGCGATTCAAATGGCTCAAGAGGGTCTCGAATTTGGTAGAGAATGATGTGGGGAGTATTAGTAATATTAAATTGAATATATTATAGTTTTATTACAGGTCATATGCATATGCAATTCAATTTGGGCATGATGGCAACAAGGAAAAAAATACTAGCAATTTATGATGCAATTCCCCCTATGGTGTGGGCAGAAATGGCTCTCCAAATCCTATGCAACCATCCAAAATTTCATAACAGAGTATGGGAACTGTGGTTATAATTAATTTACTTTAATTTTTTGTGTTTAAGAGTTCTGAAACAAAGGATTAAATCTTCATATTCGAATGCATAATTTCAGTGATATTTGCTTAAGGGAAATGACACATAAAAGCTCAACTTTGACTCATAAATAGTGCATATAATGGTTCAAGAAAGATAAATATGAATATATACCATTTAAATAATTTCAAAATCTCACTAACAGCTTATAAAATTGACCCAAGTCACAATATACATCAGATATACAATCTGCATTGAAAGGGAAAATCATCACATGGAAACTAGTAACAATAAAGCTTGGAAATGTGGACATTTGCAAACGTATTTCTTCTGATTTGTACATACAGAGAATATGAGAGACATATTATAGAGACATTAATAATTCACCCATGATTAGGCATCAACTGAACTCAATGGGGCACAACCACCATTCACAGAAGTGCGCCTTCATAGAAAAACATGGAAACATGGAAGTGGAAATTGAGAGAATGGGAGGAGAGATGAGTCACGAACAATAACATCCTCCTATATAAAAAAAACACTCCATGAAACTCCAAATTATATTTTTTCATGGCCTCTCCCATGGCCAACTTGGATGGTAATCTCACTCTCTCAAAATTGGCTCACTAGCATGGTAAGTGTGCACTCACCGTGCAATGGACAAGCTAATGCTCTCCAAATGCCAAAGGAAAATTCACAAATTATCAAAAGACATTTCCATTCCTCATGAAATATTTTTATAACCCTCCTAAGGTCCTCCAAGTTTGAATTCATTCCCATAGGCTTCCTTCACCTCATTCTTGATGTTTAGTAACCTCCATGCCACTTGGCTTTCTCCTCAACCCTTCATTTTCCACAAAATTCGAATGGGTGCCACCTAGTCCAAAGTATTCCCTCTTGGAGGATATTTTTATCCCTGAAATGTCAGTTTTTCATAGGTCTGCAATCATTTATGCAATCAGGTCTGACTTGTCATAGAATATTCCATCATTGTTGTCATAAAGCATAGAGAATCTAGCTCCACATGGCACCTAGTTTCTTCCTAGACTCTTCCTATTCTATGGGGAGTTACTCCTCCTGACCCATTTGAATCCTTGGGATCATGATATTTCATTTTATGACTCTTCACCTTCCAAGAAAATTCTTTATTTTGGGATTAAGTCATGACATGTGTAAGGAAGAATCGAGCCACCCAAGGCCCCCATGGACCTCCAAATGTCTGTATGAAGCAACACCTCTTAATTTTATCCATATTTATTATTTGTATGACCAAAATTAATGTGTAAATGATAAACTAAGGTTATCTTGGGTCCCATAGCTCCCTTATTGCAATATTTATTGGGTGAAACATGGTCAACTAGTAGGCCTATTGGAATGGGGACATGACAAAGATATATTTCAAAGTGCACAAGATGGACTTCTCTTTCAAGTAATCCAGTTTTCATATGTCTTCATACCTTTTTGATATAGTCTACACCCTAAACAATTTACCCAAAATGGGAAGGAAATGGAACCCTTTCGAGACATGCCATTCATGTTTACTACCAATATCTATGGGAATAGAAGCATACTAGCTATTATAAGCATATTTTTGAGGAGTTATTTATTTCCCTCTACACGTTCATATATGTGAAATCGACCAAGTGTATGCCATATAACACAATTGATAGAATGAAAATATTGGGATATTGGTGTCTAAATAAGGGAGGGACATATCTAAGTCCCTATAGAGGATGAAAGGCCCCATACATTTTTCCCAAGTATGTCACAAATATTCATATGGGTCTCGAGGAAATTCCAAGACAAACATTCATAGTTGGGATTGTAGCCATTCTTTCCAACACTTAAAATGCATCATGCGCACCCTTTCCAATAGTAGTTGGATAATACAATGTCACTAAAGTAAAGGAATATGTGGAGTTGACTAAATACTTGGAAATATTTCATTTCAATGAATAAAAATTCCAAAGGAATGATGGTCATGGGAAATCTACAAACCATTGGACAAATGTTAAATTCACCTGGCCATATGTCGATCAACTCTGTGTAGAAGAAGAAATGTATGGGAGGTATCAAACTCTTGATAACTTGGCCAAAAGAATGAATAAAGGTAAAAGTACAGACAAGGCTACTATTAGTAAAGAAGCAAGGTTGTTCCAAGAGAAGGCATGGCAATAAGTAGAAGAATATCATGGAAAGGCTATAAAAAAGACTCATAAAATCATAGAGGAGGAAAAATAGAAGGAAGCTAAGGTAGAGTGTTATAAAGACATGATCACAGAGAAATATAAATAAACAATAAACAATATGTAAATATTAAAATACATTACAAGAGAGACACATATATAACGTGGTTCACCCAAGATGGGGTATGTCCACACAGAAATTGCTATTGCTTTATTATTATACCATCCAACAAAATGAAGGGATACAACTTGGAGAAACCCCACTGAAATTACTCTTCACTCTCTCGCAGTCTCTATCACACAATCATAGAGATTGTTTTACAATGCTACAATATAATACACAGTCGCATTACAATGCTTTCCTTTTATAAGATAATTACCATGAGAAAATACCACGGATCTGTAAATTGTTGGCCAACAAAAATCCCCAAAAAATTATTTTGGGGGATTCACCACTAAACCTCAATTGAGGGATGAGTGTACAATAAAATTGGGGTACAAACATGGCTGAACAATAACATCTATGAATCTGGAATATCAGGCTACACAACCAACAATCTCCCACTTGGATATTGATCACAACAACTCCATCATTTCTACAATTACTGCACTATGCTCTAAACCTTGGACTTGGAAAATTTCTCTTCTTCACCTTCATGCTTGAAATCCAACTAAAACCAAGCAGGAACTTGATTTCTCTCTAGTTACTACCTTTGTCAACATGTTTGCAGGATTTTGGCTAGTATGTATCTTTTCCAATTTTAACAGTTCATCTTCCAGAATCAATATTATTAAATGGTACTTGAGTTGTATATGTTTAGTATTTGAATGAAAGGCTGAGTTATTTGCAAGATGAATGGCACTCTGGCTGTTACTGTACAACCTGTTATTCTCCTGCTTCTTACCCAATTCCTCCATGAACCTCTGCAACCAAATCATCTCTTTATTATCCTATGTAGCAACAACATACTCTGCTTCCATTATTGAAAGTGAAACAAACTTTTGCAGTTTCGAAATCCAACTTACTATTGTTCCACCCATAATAAAGACATACCCTGTGGTGCTCCTCCTGTTGTCTTTATCACCTGCCATATCCGCATCAACATATCCTTGTAGAAAAGTTTCTAAAACCCCAAAACATAATGCATGCGAAGTGGTACCTCTCAAATACCTGAGAATCCAATGTACTACTTTACAGTTCTCTGTAACTTGATTGTTCATATATCTGCTCACAACTCCCACTACATGTGCAATATATGGTCTTGTGCACACCATGACATACATAAATTTTCCAACTGTTGATGAATAGGGAACCTTGAACATGTATTTTTCTCTTCCTGTGTCTTGGGACACATATCCTTACTTAGTTTGAAATGGTTTCCCAGAGGTGTACTAATTAGTTTTGTATTATGCGTTCTAAACCTCTCCAACACCTTTTCTATGTACTCACCTTGATACAATTTCAATATGCAATTTTTCCCTTCTCTCGTTATTTTCATACCAAGGATTTGCTTTGCAACACCCAAATACTTCATTGCAAATGATTTAGTGGGTTTCCTTTTGAGCACATTTATATCCTACATGTTAGTACCTACAACAATCATGTCATCCACATACAATAAAAAGATAATATATCTTCCATTATATAGCCTCTTGAAATAAACATAGTGGCCAAAATGGCATTTACCATAACCCTGTTCTGTCATAAACTTATCAAATTTTAAATACCACTACCTTGGATCTTGCTTCAGGACATACAAGCTCTTCTTCAACCTACAAACCAAATTCTCCTTCCCTTTGACCTCAATTTCCTGTGGATGCTGCATATAAATCTCTTCCTCCAAATCCCCATGGAGAAAGGCCATTTTTACATCTAACTGTTCAAGATGCAAATCTTCTACTTCCACTAGACTTAAATTAGTCCTAATTGAATTCATTTTAAAATAGGAGAAAATATTTCATCAATATATATACCTTTATTTTGTGCAAACCCCTTTATCACAAGTCTAGCCTTATCCTACGTATTTCCTCCTTGTTCCTCCTTCAACCTATAAACCCATTTATTCTACAATGCTCTCTTTTATGCAAGAAACTCAACCAAATCCCAAGTTTGGTTTCTTACCAATGAGTCCATCTCCTCATTTGTGCCTTGCTCCCACTTCTTTCTAGTTTTTACCTGCATTACCTCCTCATAACATTCTGGTTCACCAGAATCAATCATCAATAAATAATACAATGAAGAAGAGAATCGTTCAGGGGGTCTATTTAACTTGGTATATCTTCTTACATTTGCAGGAGTTTGAGGTACCTTCTGCTACTCTTTATTTTCTAGTTCCTTTGGAACTTCATTTCCTTTGATTTCATCAAGCACTATGTACTCTATGTTTTCCTTTTCCTCTTTCTTTCCCTACAACGGATCTTTGTACATAACATTTTCATTGAATACTACAACTATACTGCTAATGATTTTGTGATTTTCATAATTGCATAAGAGATAACCAAAATCATCAACCCCATATCCAATAAAGGTACATTTCTTAGATGTAGCCTCAATATTTGTTCTATTTTCTTTATCATTATGGACAAATGCTTCACAACCAAAATTTATGAGAAATGAGTAGTTTACCTTTTTACTTGTCCATCCCTCCTCTAGAATTCCACCATCCAAAGCGCTCAAAGGCCCTCTACTTATTAAATAAACAATAGTATCTACATCATCATCCCAAAACTGTGAGGGAAACCCTGCATGCAATATCACAGACCTTGAATGCTCCATGATCGTTTTGTTCATCCTTTCAGACACACCATTTTATTTTGGTGTTCCTGGGACTGTCTTCTCTCTACATATCCCATGGTATGAACATCAACTGTCAAACTCCTTGCTGTAGTATTCACCTCCATTATCAGATATGAGACATTTCAACCTTTTTCTTTTCTCATTCTCAACCAAAGCTTTCCACTTCTTAAAACTAGAAAACACATCATATTTCTGTCTAATTCAATAAACCCAAGTTTTTCTAGTTGCATCATCAATAAAAGTAACATAATAACAAGAGCCACTGAGATATTGTTCATGATGCAATCCTCATACATTTGTTTGCACAAGCTCTAACTTTTCACTCTTCTTCTATTTCCCAACCTTGAGAAATCTAACTCTCTTTTGTTTTCCATAAACATAGTTCTCACAGAATTCCAAACTTGCTTCATATCTGGAAGCAATTTCCTTGAATGGGTAATATGCATCCCCTTCTCACTCATGCGGTCAATCCTATGATGCCACAATGTTGCACGTGTTTCTATGGAAGCTACAGAGATAGAATAATCAGTATTATGAGTACATAAATACAATGTACCTATCTTATCTCCTTTTTCTATTACCAGTTCTCCTTTAGTGATCTTCCACCACATTTTTCCAAATGTAGACAAACAACTTCTATCTCCCAACTGCCATGTTGAGATCAGATTTCTTTCCATAGCAAGAATATTCCTTAAATATTTTAGCAGCCATTCATTTTCATTATTTAACTTAATCCGTACCTTACCCATTCCAACAATTTTACATGGTTCATCATCCCCCAATAAAACATGTCCAAAATCTCCTCGAACATAATCATGAAAGAAGTTCCTATGGGGTGTAGCATGACATGAAGCCCATGAATCTACTACCCAATAATCACTAGTATTATCTAATGCAAGAATCAAAGCATCTTGTAACACCTCAACTGCTACATTTTCTTCCTAAGTAGTCTCTGGTTGCATGTCTCCTTTATTCTTTGGAGTTATGCATTCTCTATTTAAATGTCATCTCCTACCACAATTCCATTGCTCTATATTTCCAAATATGGACTTGGATCTTCCCTTTCTAGACTTGATGTGATTACCCGGGCTCCTTCCTCTCTCCCTTTGTCTTCCTCTGCTTTCCATGGTCAATTCATTACCTGATGTCTCACTTGTGATTTTTATTTACATTTCCTCACCATGAATAACACCTACAACATCATCAAATTTCAAAGTTCCTGAACCAGGGATAAAGTTACTTACGTCCATGGCCAAGTTGTTCCATCTTTCTAGAAATGAGCACAAGATTAGAATATCCCTAACCTCATATTCAAAGTTCACTTTTACATAATTTAACCAACTAGCAAGTGTATTAAATTCATTTAAATGGTCAACAACAGATCCACCTTATGACATCTTCATATTAAATCAATGCTTCATTAAAAATACCTTGTTGGAAACCAAGGGTTTTTCATAGAGCTTAGACAATGCGCTCATCATACCCCTTGTTTCCAGTTCCTTTCTATCAATAACCTCCCATTCTTCATCCTTCATAGTCGTCGATTGTTATGTTTTTCCTCCCAATGGTAGGTATAGATCATTCTGCTATAGATAGTCCTCCATTTGCATCTTCCATAACTAGTAATTTTGGCTGTTAAATTTATCGACCCTAAAATTTTGTTCTTCTACCATTTCTCCCACTCGAACCAGGAACCTTATTTCCTAGGAGTTTACCATCAAAATAGACCTTTTGGATATGATACCAATTTTTAGAAAGACATGATCACAGAGGAGTAACAATAAATAATAAACAAGATGCAAATATTAAAATACATTACAATAGAGACACATATATAACGTGGTTCACCCAATATGGTCTACGTCCACACATAAATTTCTAGTACTTTATTATTATACCATCCAACAAAATGAAGGGATACAACCTGCAGCAACCCAACTTCACTTCCTCTTCACTCTCTCACACAATCACAGAGATTGTTTTACAATGCTACAGTACAATACACAAACATATTACAATGCTTTCCTTTTATAGGGGAATTACCACAGGAAAATACCACGGGTCACCCAATACCATGGGTCTGTAAATTGTTGGCCAACAAACATCCCCAAAAAATTATTTCGGGGGCTTCTCCCCTGAACCCCCTTTCTCGGGAATGATGCACCCACACCCCCTTGTTGGGATGAGTGTAAAATAAAATTGGGGTACAAATATGAATGAACAATACCATCTCTGAATCTAGAAGACAATGCTCCACAACCAACACATAGGACCAACAATTGAAAGAATTGAAGAAGGAATAAGCTCTAGAAAAGAAAGAATAAGAGGAACATATAGGAATATATAGTTATAATACAATGTCAAATAACTAAAATAGCAAGAGGAAGCTCAAAAAAAATATGAGGAGAAGAAGAAACAAGAAGAGATTCAAAATAATACAAAATAAGAGATTCAAAATAATACAAAAGAAGAGATCAATTTTCAAGAAGAAGCTCAAGGGAAAGCGGAGGAAGAGCAGAAGTAGGATGAAGGAGTACACGATAGTGGACCATAGGACATGGACATAGAGACACCTACCACTAGTTATGCTATTTCACTCATTAGGGGACATTTACCTCTAAAATAAATCACTATTATTGCATACACGACATCCAATTAAAATTCAGTGGCCAAGCTAAGTTCCTCTGTTTTTTACCCAAAAAGGAAACAAATCGTGAAAAGGAAACATAAGAAGCTTAGGATACCCAACATCTATAGATGTTAATCACTCACAAAAATCCTGTATTTAAAAATACCGATAAGGCACCATATTTCATGGCCTCGCAAATGTGGCCACCACCTTGGAAAATGAAGACAACATAAAAAAATATGTCCCAAAAGTTGAAACAAGCCAAACAGAAAATTAGTCTATTGGAAGATTGTATCCTAGACGCTAGGAGAGAAGGATTTGAATTGAACCATGATTATGACTCCTTGTAGGTAGAAAAGAGGACTCTAGGGATATTAACAAAGGATTTGCAGATGGATACAGATACACTAGTGGATCAAGTTGAGGTTCTTGAAGCTGAGAAGGTTGTCATTGTGACACAGATAGAGATACTACAAAATGAAAAGGATGCACTAGTAGCTAAAGTAAATACATCTAGATAGAAAAATATGAGCCTAAAATAGTGCCATTTTTGTGTTATTGTGTTGCAACATGAGTATTTCCATCAATAGGAACTAGTCACATAACAAATCTATGAAGTTCAAAAGTTCACAACCAAAATCAAGGTTTAATTGAAATAGCCTAAGAGCATGATATCAAAGTCATGTAATTAAAGGGAACGATGAAAAGAGTATCATCCTGGTAGTGACAAAACACTGAGGTTCCCCCTAATTTACCAAAAAGGACTCTATAGGACATGTGGTTAGAGTACGCCACCTTGAACAATTGCTATAAAGTTGGACTAACACTATAGAGAAGTGTTATTACCTCACAAAATAAATGTCAAAGTATAAAAGAAACCATGAAGAAAGTGTTTGAACGGTGTTAGTTGCCACTCCCAAGGACCTTTGAAGCACACATTCCAAAGGAGCAGTGATTAGCAAAATTGAGAACAATCAGATATGAAGACACCGAAACCATTAGAAGTGCATCACAAGTGATTGCACAAGCATTGTAGGATTAGGTTGGGACACCTAAACAAAAAAGTTCATTTCATGACGATGTGCCATACTTCCACCACTAAAGGGTTGAACTCATAATTTGGCTAGGGAGGAAGTGACCCAGGAAGTTTCCTTATGTTTGCTCGAGCCTAGATATTTGAATGTTATTTCATAAGATTTTGAATTAAGGGAACAATTTATTAAATATCAAGTGAATCCTCCCTCTTAGAATCATGTAATTTAAATTGTGTTTTATATTTTCTTTTAGGAGATAATATAGATTTAAATTAACAAGTTCCCAAGGAACCCAAGGGTCATAATTGACTTTAGGAATCTGAAAAGTCGGTTGGGAGTTACTTTGTAAAAGTTATAAAAGAAATATGGAAATGGGGAAAAGGGAATTTTGTCTATATCTTGTACTACTCATTTCATGTAAGAACTATTTCTTCTGATGGATATAAGAGTTATTGGACTCAAGTTCTTACATGGAACTATGGATATGTTGTATATAAATTTCATGGAATTGTTTCCTCTTTTACCTTGCGCCTATATATAGTAAGATTGTTCTAGATTTTTGTTGTATTATTCTTATAGTCTTGTATATCTTCTATATATGTATTTTCATGCATTTGTTTCTTTATACGGGTTGTAAATGTAGAATTACTATGTTACTATGTTTTTTCTAACGTGCATATGTCATTCTATAGTTTTCATACATTTATAATATTCAACAAAATGTTTTCAAAACATGTATTTCAATGTTATTTACTGCTTGTGCCTTTTAAATCCACTCATAGTTACAATATATTAGTTTATATTAAGAATTGCATATTATATTCGTATCGTATTTCATTTCATGCATTAAAAAAACCTAAATGGTGGGCCTGGATGCAATCGATAAAAACCAAAACTAATGAATTGTATTCGGGATCGAATCTATATTGGTTCCCTATTCCAAATGGTTTAATGTCTGATTGGTAATTTCTACATAGGAGAACCCATACTATTGACATGAGGAAATTTTTAGGCGTCAACACCACAACAATTCATTTGTACTAATATATTGTAGTCTATTGTTTCTACTAAGGTTAAGAAGGGTGTGTGTATATTAAGTGGATAACTCCCACCATTGATCCCATTTGTGATCCATAACCAAGATTATTGATTATTGTTGACTCTCAAGGATCATGTTTTTTAGTGTGAAAGTTGTACCACACCATTGGGTGATTATTGGATGTTTGGGATTCTACAGGGAAGGAGATTTAGCTTATTACAATAGGATTTTTATGGGACATATGCCCTAAAAGTATAATTATTTATCCTTCGTCACAATAGTTAGGTGGTCATGACATGGGAAAAGATATTGAATTTATTGAAAGATATTCATTGTTTATTTCCAATATATACACTAATCATTGACACAATTAAGTGGCTTCACCTATATGAAGTTACAATCCCATCATGTTTACTATACATCTCATGAAATTAATATCTAAAGAAGAAAATATCTAAACTTCACGTGAAATTTTGGAGCAATGGATTTAGAATCTAAATGAAATAATAATACAATTAGTAATATATATAAGAGAATGAATGATCCAAACAATTAATCTTTATTAACAATGAATGCTCCAATAGAGTACATGAATGAATTCCTATCAATGAGGTAGAAGCATTCATATATAGGAAACCTAGCTTAGGATTAATTACATGCACAATCTTAAAGCTAGTGAAACCCATAATAATCACCTATAAATGATCAAGTGTGAATTCATAGTGAAGAAATATTGATCATGCAAGAGATGATAGGGTGTAACTAGGCTTACATCACTCCATTGAGGTTCTTTAGTGACTAAGATTATATGATGGAGGCATCGACGTGTAGCCAACAATGTGACACGTTGGTCACATGTTGTGGCGATTTTAGATTGGCGAGTCATGAGTTTGTTAGTCCTAAGATGTTAGTACTAGGAAATCATTCCAATGATGACTCCCTGCGAGGAGATAAGAGCGCGGGTAGTTTGTTAGGATGGTGACACTTCCATCATGACTAGGAGTCGTTTGTTTTCTATTTTTGGGACTACTTTGTGGGGGAGTGGAGCATATAGATTAAATATGTCGGGTAGGAATCAAGAAGGCGTTCTCAATTTCTGGAGGGTTCTCAAATCGGAGATTCACAATTATGAAGAGTCTCGTTACTAGGAGTTGGTTCCCATTGTAGATATTTTGAGAAACTGAGAGACGAATCATTGTCTGTGTGTTATTTTTATTGATTAATGAAGAGGTAGCAGTAGGTTAAATGTTCAAATTGTCTTTGAATGACAATTTTTGTGATTGTGTGAGCTGAAGAGATACATATGCATTTGAATCCTTGAATTAAGTAGTAGAAGCATGTGTAGATGTGTCTGACTAAACAGTGTATGAGGGATTAATCGATTCTCTGGTTAATCACGTAGAACACACAATATTTTGTAGTTAATACTATTTGTAGGGAATAGGCGGTTGAGATCTAATCTAGATCTAGATCTGTGACCAGGATCGATTTCGCAGTGTGAAAATGCGCAACGGATAACGAAGGAACTCATTAGCGAAATTGGAGGTTGATCGTCGCAAAGGCAAGGGAGATCGACGGTCTAGGTGACGCCCTGACGAAATACACATCCGAGGAGGATTTTGCTAGGTGAACTAGAGAAAAGTGAAGGACGATCCATATACACAAAATTCCATTCAAATCTGCATCAAAAATTTTGGTGTCCACTGTCGATTCAGATCGGATGGCTATAGGACATTTCACTGATTGAATAAGTGGAGGGGTTAATGACCCAAATGTGTGTGAAATTTGTATCTAATTGACCTTATAGTTGGATTGGAATCTTCCCTTGTGTCATTTGGAGGATCCTTTTGGACGGATCAGAAGAAGTTGGTGGTGACACCAATTTTGGGGCATGTTAAGTCAGGTAGTATACTATCTAGAGACAGCCCACGAGAGAACCGACTACCAATTTTGGTATCAGAGCGAGGTTTAATATCGTGAAGAAGATGGCTGCACGCATAGGTAGAATAGGTCGTGATAGAGGTCGACCAGCCAAAAACATGGATATTATGGAAGAAATGAGGGAGTTGGGAGCACATATGGAGGCCATGGAGACTGACAAACGAAGAGATCCAGAAGTTGGAGATGTGAGTGAGCTAGAAGATGAAGAACAATGAGAAGAAGCAGCACCCATGCAAGAAACACCTGAGCTAAGGTATTTTAGGTCGATTCTAGGAGAAAATTCAAGGCCAAAACCTGAGTTGTCTACCTATGAGGTAAGTCTTGTTACAGAGCACCTCATTGACTAGATCAGTGAGCTAGATAAGTACTTTGAGTATGAGGAGATTAAATAAGACAAGAAGGTTAGACTGGTAGTGAAAAATATGAAAGGGCATGCATCCTTATGGTGGGACAGTGTGCAAGCATAAAGAAGAAGGAAGAGTAATCCATTGAACAAAGTTGGGATAGGATGGTGGATAAAATGAGGGCTAAGTTCTTTCCCAAAAATTATCAGCTAACCTTGTACAGACAGATGCAAAATCTAAGACATAGATTCTTGACTATCAGAGAGTATACTGAGGAGTTTTACAAAGTGAACTTGAGAGTTGGTTATGTGGAGGAATCAACAGAGAATGCTGCTAGGTATGTCAATGGTCTAAGTATGGAGATCCAAGAAGAGATCAGTATGATAGCGCCTAGGACAATGGAGGAGGCATATCAGTGTGCCTTGAGAGAAGAAGAGAAGCTAGTGAGGAATCAGAACTTCAAAAGAGTTAGGATTTCACACAGAGGAAAAGGACAAGAAACATGAAGAAGAAGATTTGTATCATAGATAAGTGAGTCCAGCAACTCTAACCAGCATGAGTTACATGGTAGAGGAGGTGACTCAAGGGGAATAAGACCTTACCAAGGTGGTAGAGGTAGAGGAAGAGGTAGAAAGGCTGTCTATAGGTGCTACAAATGCAACCAGTTGGGGCATAGATCATTCCAATGTACAGAGAAAGAAGACATAGGGAAGAGAGGAGCCTATGTATCTCAGAAAGAGAAGCAGCAAGAACAAACAACAGAGGCCGAGAACTTGATAGAAAAGGGTGAGGATTTGATGATGAAAAACGTCTTGTTGATGCCTAAGAAGGAGCCAGTAGAGCCTGCTTAGATGAAAAATTTATTCAGGACCATGTGTAAGGTCCAAGGCAAATGTTGTAATATAGTGATTGACAGTGGGAGTACTCACAATCTCATTCCATAGAGATGGTGGAGAAGCTGAGTCTAAAGAAGTTCAGACATCTGATGAAATTCAAAGTATCATGGTTACACAAAGGACATCAAATCCTGGTAAGTTAACAATCTGAGGTTTATTTTCAAACAAGCGCATATAAAGATAATATTTTATGTGATGTTATGCCTAAGGATGTTTTTCATATACTGTTAGGGAGACCATGGAAATTTGATAAGAGTGCAATACATGATGGTAGAAGGAATTGTCAAAGATTTGAGGAGAATGGGATCATACACGTGCTTATGCCTTTGCAAGAAGGTAGTACAGAAGGACAATAGGAACCTAAAGTCTTACTATTGTCAGGAAAAGAATATTTGTAGCAGATGGATGAGGAAGAGATGAACTATGCTGTGATATGCAAACCTAGAGTGGTCACGATGAAGACCAATATTACAGACCTACCTGAGGAGATTTGGGATATGCTCAGTGAGTTTAGTGACATTGTGGTAGATTATTTTCCCGATGAGTTACCACCAAAAAGGGATATAATTCATCATATTGATTTTATTCCAGGAGAAAGTTTACCAAACAAGGAAACATACAGACTGCCACCACAAGAGAATGAGGAAGTTAGGAGGCAGGTCCAAGGATTATTGGACAAGGGATTGATTCAGAAGAGTCTGAGTCCATGCACAGTACCAGCAGTACTTACTCCAAATAAGGATGGCGAGTGGAGCATGTGTACTGACCACAGGGAAATTAACAATATTACTATCAGATATAGATTTCCATTACCAAGGATGGATGACATGATGGATTTCCTGAGTGGGGCAACATGATTTTCAAAACTGGATTTGAAGATTGGATACCAACAGATCAAGATCAAAGAAGGAGATGAGTGGAAGACAACCTTTAAGACAAATGATGGGTTGTATGAGTGGTTGGTCATGCCATTTGGATTGTCCAATGCACCAAGAAATTTCATGAGATTGATGAATGAATTATTGAGAGATTTCATAGGTAAATTTGTGATAGTTTACCTTGATGATATTTTTATTTTTCAGCAAAACAGAAGAAGAACACCTAAAACATCTGAGATGTGTTTTAGAGAGACTACAACAGGAGAAGTTGCTAGTGAATGTGAAGAAGTGTAAATTTCTGAATTCATAATTGGTATACTTAGGTTTTGTTATCTCAAGAGATGGTTTGAAGATGGACCCAGAAAAGGTACAAGCAATCATTGATTGGCCTTCACCCAGGAAAATATTTTAGGTAAGAAGTTTTCATGGTTTGGCAAGTTTCTATAGGAAATTTATAAATAATTTTAGTGGTATATGCTCACTTATTGTTGAGACAATAAATACGGAAAAACAACCATTTCAATGGAAACCAAAAGCTGAAAAGAGTTTTTAGTTCTTAAAGAAGAAGATCACTGAACAACCAATATTGAAGTTTCTAGACTTCAAGCAACCTTTCCAGGTGAAGTGTGATGCCAGTGGAGCAACAATTGGGGTTGTACTCAGTCAGGAGGAAATGCCTATAACGTATTTCAATGAGAAGATGAATGATGCGAAGAAAAAATACTCATCTTATGACAAGGAATTTTATGCTATCGTGCAAGCAATGAAGCATTGGAAGAATTATTTGATGCCCAGAGAGTTTTTATTGTTTTTTAATTACCATGCATTACAGTACATTATGCAGCAACCTAAGTTGAACTTGAAACATGTTAAGTGGGTTGAGTTCTTGTAGAGCTTTATTGTTGTGTTGAAGCATATAAGTGGACAATCGAATCGAGTAGTTGATGCCTTGAGTAGGAGACTGTTGATTGTGCAAGAGAATTAGATCCAAGTCTTGGGGTTTTAGCACCTAAGAGATTTGTATGAGGCTGATGTTGATTTTCAAGAGGCTTACAGGGCTTGTAGGAGTCCTGTGGAGATGGATAGACAACCATGGGTGGAATACATGTTGCAATATGGTTTGATTTTCAAGAGAGAGAATCTAATACAGGAGAAACACAATGGAGGCATGGAAGGTCACTTTGAAAGTGATAAAACCTTTGGATAGCTGAGCCATTTATATTTCTGGCCAAAGATGAGGTCTGAAGTCAAGAATTTTGTGAGTAGGTGCAGAGTATGTCAACTTGATAAGGGAATAAGCCAGAATACAGGATTATACACACCTTTTCCTATTCCAACTAGGCCTTTAGATTCAGTGAGTATGGATTTCATTCTGGGTTTTCCAAAAACTCAGAAGGGACATTATTCTATTTGTGTAGTTGTTGACATATTTACTAAGATGGCTGATTTCATTCCATGCTACAAGACTAGTGATGCCACACATATTACTAACTTGCTTTTTAATGAATTTGTGAAGCTACATGGTTTACCCAGGAGCATAATATCAGACAAAGATGTGAAATTCACAGGTCATTTCTCGAGGACATTGTGGAAAAATTTGGGTACTAAGTTGAACATCAATTCAACTTATCATCCACAGTTTGATCAAAATACTGAGGTAGTTAATAGAAGTGTGGGGAACATGTTGAGAAGTATGATTGGGGAGAATCCAAAGTATTGGGATAAGGTGCTAGCTCAAACTAAGTTTTCAAATTCTGTGTGGAATGCATCCAAGAGGAGTGTGTGAGCTTCATGACTTAGGTCAATTGGAGAAGAGGAGTGCTGATGGATAAGAGTTTGTAGCAAGAATCAGTGAGCTACAATAGCAAGTCAAATCAAGGTTACAATAGAGTAACACCAACTATAAGGCAAGAGTAGATTCCAAGAGAAGGGAGAAGAACTATGAGGTAGGATATTTGGTCTTAGCACATCTAAGGAAAGAGAGATTTCCGAAGGGAGAGTATAATAAGCTAAAGATGAAAAAGATTGTACCCTGTAGGATACTTATAAAGTTTTCAACAAATTCCTATGAAATGGAAATGGAAATAGGGGTTGGTATATCACCCATTTTTAATGTTGTAGTCTTGTATAATTATGTAGCATGAGATATAGGAAAACTTACAGAGGATGAAGACCCTATTGAATACCTTCAGTGGCTAAAGCAGATACCTATGGCCCAACCATTAGAAGCTAAGTCCATCTTGGATACTAGAGTGGCAAAGCTTACTAGACAGAGGGATTACTTGGTGCACTTGGTCAAATGGAAGGGACATCCTGCAGAGGACTCTAAATGGATGGACGCTAAAGAATTAGAGGCAAAGGGTTACTCAATAGTTGATCTACTAAACAGGGGTTCAGAATTTTAACCTTGGGAGTCTGATGCAGGAACATCAATATGGAGCCAACAATGTGACACGCTGTTCACATGTTGTGGCGATTTTAGATTACGGAGTCATGAGTTTGTTAGCCCTAAGTTGTTAATACTAGGAAATTGTTCCAATGATGACTCCCTATGAGGAGATCAGGCTGTAGGTAGTTGGTTAGGATGTAGAAACTTCCCTCATGATTAGGATTCATTTGTTTTATGTTTTCAGGACCACTTTGTGGGGGAGTGGAGTAGAGAGGTTAAATATGTCAGGTAGGAATCAAGAAGGGGTTCTCAATTTTTGGAGGGTTCTCAAATAGGGGATTCACAATTATGAAGAGTCTTGTTACTAGGAGTTGGTTCCCATTGTAGATATTTTGAGAAACTGAGAGCCTAAGCATTGTCTATGTGTTTGTTTTATTGATTAATGAAGAGGTAACAGTAGGTTAAATGTTCAAAATTTCTTTGAATGATGATTGTTGTGATTGCTTGAGATGAAGAGATACATATACATTTGAATCCTTGAATTAAGCAGTAGAAGTATGTGTAGATGTGTTTGACTAAACAACATATGAGGGATTGACCGATTCTATGGTCAATCACGTAGAATGCACATTATTTTGTAGTTAATCTTGTTTGCAGGGGATACATGGTTGAGATCTAATCTAGATCCAGATCTGCGACCATGAGCAATTTCATGGTGTGAAAATGTATGACGGATAATGAAGGAACGCATCGGCAAAATTGGAGATTGATCGTTACAAAGGCAAGGGAGATTAGTGGTCTGGGTGACACCTTGACGAGATCGATAGTCGAGGAGGATTGCGCTAGGAGAAATAGTGCAAAGGAAATGAAAGTACATGTGTACAAAATCCCATTCAAATCTGCCTCAGAAATTTTGGTGTCCACCGTTGATTCTGATCAGACGGTTGGAGGACATTTCATTGATTGAACAAGCGAAGGGGTTAACGACCCAAATATGCATAAAATTTGTATCCAATCGACCTTATAGTCGGCTTGGAATCTGCCCTTATGGAATTTGGAGGATCCTTTTGGCTGAATCAGAAGAAGTTAGTGGCACCACCAATTTCGGGGCCTGCTAAGTCAGGTAGTAGAATATCTAGAGACTTCCTACGGTTCTGGAGAACCATCCACCATTATACAAGTGTGTCCTCCTCGGAGATTAAAATTTCCATCCATGAGTGGAGAGGGTTAAATATCCCTAGAAATACTACATGAGTTATTTGACTTAGTTATGCATGTGAAGCTGAAGTATAATTAGCATAAATTAGAAAATTAGGTAGTTGACTGAGATAAAATAGTCATCGAGGGTGTATTAGTCAATTAAATGAGTCTTAATTTCTAATTTAAGTGCATAAAATCAAATAATAAGGAGAAAACTCATGCAAGAATGACTTTAAGCCATAAAAAATAAATAATAAATAAGTGATGCACCCTCACTAACTACTAGTGATGCATTTATCCCTAAAATATATGGATTTGTCTAGGAGGAGGAAACAAGTCCCTAATTTTTAAGGATTTTTTTTGGTAATTATTCTAAAATCCTTAAAAACTAAGGATTTGACTAGGGGAAGGGTTGTTTACCCTAAATATAGGATATTAATTCCTATAGGAGAGCATTTGAACCATAGATAGGCTAAATAGAATATTGAAGCTGTGGGTGTACACCAACACTGCCCCTTAAGCCTAACTTGGGAAAGTATGATGTACAAATAAATGGGTCCCAAAAATAAAATCCATGTTAGGTACCTATGTATAGACACAATATCCATTGAAATTGGGAACCTGGTGTGAAAATACATCCCCACAAAAGAGGATAGTATTGAATGGACTTTGGTAGCTAGTTTGCAGTGTAAGTCTCCTTTAATCCCAAGTGATATCACAACTCTGTGAACTACTTCTTTGTGAAGGACTTGTTGAATATGTCTGCAATATTTTATCTAGCTGGATAGTATTGTAAATCAATGATTTAATCATGAATTGACCCTCTAATGAAGTGCATGTGAATATCAATGTGTTTGGTTTTCTACAATTGAACTAGTTCTTTGAAAATTTCAATAGTACTTCGATTGTCACAAAAGATGAGATTCAAACGATGAAATTGAATACTAAACTCAATGAGAATATCATGTATCTAAATTTCTTGCATGGTTTCATTCATTGCACCTCTATACTATGCTTATGATGTCAATAGAACAATGGACAATTGCTTCATTCTTGAACAACTAATAGGTATAGAGACAAATTCGAAAACATAACCATAGGTAGGATTTCAATCAATGTTATTTCTGTACAAATAAAAATATGTGTACCAAATTAGATCAAGTGAGTAGTATGTTGCATAATTTGTCCAAAAACTTTGAGTACCTTTAACATATTGGAGAATTATCTTAATAGATTTACAACTCAATTGATGAGGCACCTACATGTACTTGGAAACTCCTCCAACATAATAATAAAGGTATGGTATAGTGTGGGAAAAATAAATTAGGCTTCCAACAAATTTTTTTATACCGAGTGGTGTTCACCAAAGGTGTAGAACTACAATCCTCAATATTTACCTCAAAAATAAAAGGTGATGAAACTGGTTTGCAATCATACATTTGAAATATAGTGAGAAGATCATGTGTGTACTTAGATTATTTCATTATGATTATTGAATTGTACTTAGTGATTTAAAGGCCAAGAAAGTATTGCAATAGTCCTAAATCACTCATGGAAAATTATATGTCATACAAGGAAGACTAGACCAAATATATAGATGATGGTAAAATCCATGTGATTAGTAATTCATTAACATAAAGTATCATCAACAAAAGGGAGTCATATTATCAAATAATGTACATAATAGGATATGAATTATTGTGAGATAAATGTTCAAACAATAAGGAGTACATGTTTTCATAACAATTTCATGGTTCCTGCTTGAGGCCATACAAATATTTTTGAAATTTGCTGACTAGATATCATATCCTTGATATACAATTGTGGTTATTACATGTATATATGTTCTACAAGATCCATATGAAGAAATCCAGTCTTTATATCCATATGATGAAGCTCTCAAAGTTGTGATGATATAATGGCTAACACAAATTGAATGGAATCTAGTTTCCTCAAGGATGTACCATTCACAAAACTTCCTCTAGGTATCTTAGTGAAGAGGAATAGGGAGTGTTAGGATTAATAATCCTCCTTTGTCCAATATAGTATATTTTTCATTATTTCCTAACTTAGGAGTTCATTTATCACCTTACTGGAGTTTTGGTGCCACCATGAATATTGGTGCCACTGGTGTCATTGGTGACACCAGTGCCATTGGTGCCATTGGTGCCACTGGGGCTAATCCCTACATTATACGATCCCACTCTAAGTGCTACCAACAAACTCAATCAATTGGTTGTGGTTGGTAAGCAGTTATGCTGAGTCAACCTCCAGTTGCAATCATTTAGATCACTTTCAGTTATTCTAGTGCTAGTTATGCATGCATGAAGGGTGAATGGCACATTTTCCCACCTACCTCATCAATTAACTAATTGTAGAATGATTTAGAAATACATAGTTAGGCTAATGAGCCTCCAACAGTGATTTAGACACACCGAGTTAGCTATTCAATGTGCTTTACTTAGATATTTAGTCTTCTTGAGTTGGTAGATTCGAATCCTATCCATGACATTCAAATTCTATTTATTGTATAGTAATTGTATTATTTATGAATGAACATAGGTTAATGTTGTAATTAACTAATCAATTCTTATTATATGTGTCTCAAATTTGTCTTGTTCAGTGTACATTGTCTTTGATATTCCACTACATAATTCTACTTCTCAATTGCTCTCATTTTCCTGTAGATCAATGGTTCACAAATTTAGCATGGTATCAAAGCCTTGTTCAGGCTATCATCAAGTCTTATCTAATACCCGTTGTACACTAGAAGCATATGAGTTGCCACATAAATTGTGGAATCATATCATTTCTCCCTCTGGATTATGTCCAGATAAGTCTATCCAGGTGTGACGGACTCTGAGAAAGTGTATATGTCGAGGTGGAAAGGCTTGAACTGAAATATAATTGCATTTTTTTTTATTTTACAGTAATATTTTGTAGCTACAATTTCAATATAGATTCAATATTATCAGCTCCTCTTCTTACTCCATTCACAAGATAGTCAGAGTGGAAATTGAAGATGATTTCATCTCTAAAGATGCAAGGTCTATATGCGGTATCTATTGGACTTGGTAAAGAGTCTTATGAAGATGAGAATGACTGGCTAAATGACGGTGATATATATTTTGGAACAATATTTTTGGCCTTTTATCAAAGCTTGCACTACCTTATTGATTATGGTGAATACCCAAAGGATCTATATACATAATTGGATACAACCTTTGGCAAGCACATTGAGGATCATTATAGCACTTTGGAGAGCACACCCAACACCACAAGATTTATTTCTTAAAAATTCTTGTTGGGCACAATGGCCACACTGAGAGGGGGGTGGATCAATGTGAGAACAATTTAAACATTTTTCACCTTCAATTAATTAATCAGAGTATATCAAGAAAAATGTTATCAATTACATATGCTAAATTAATCATTATTCATAAGCATATTCATTACATCAAAGAGAAACTATAATATATGTAATTTTGATCTTCTCGATTACAATCAGCACCAATTAATAGAAAGAGAACCAACTCTTGTCACATGACCTAACCTGGTTTTCTGATCTCCAACTAAGAAGGATTTGAGGAGTCCAATCCTCAAATTCAATATTCTTCTTTCAAGAAATCATATGGATATGTTGCACAACCAACCTCTGCTCTGCACATCAATATCTGCTCATCACTCTATTGGTCAATCTACTCATCACTGCTTCTCATTATTTCTCATCTCTGTTGCCCATCATTGATGCTCATCTCTGCTACTCATCACTTTTGCTCATCATTGTTGCTCATCATTGTTGCTCATCTCTGCTAGTAGCCATCTGCAAAGTCATCACTGTATACTGATTATTCATTTCACTGCCATACACTGCTCATGTACATCATTGTACACCTCATTATACACATTTACTGAACAAGAAATTCTGCTCTACTTTCACTGAACATAAGGCATGCATCGTCATGCATTATCATCATAGGTATGCATCATCATCATATGGTATGCATCGTCATCATAAAATATGCATCATCATCATCTCAGTGTGCACCGTGTATGCATCATCAACATCATGTATACAACATAGTGCATAGGAGAGCATCAACACACTTTTTGAAGATAACAATATGAAGAAATAGTATAAAAAAAATCTCTAGATACTATCACCACATATCCCTTGTAACAATATTTCCAACGAGCCAACAATTTTGTAATTCTGATTCCGTATGAGAAAGATATGTGAATTTTAGTGAAGATGCCCAGAAATTTCTCCTCCACAAAGTTTTGCACTTTTCTCTAAGAGTTGCGAAATACTGAGAGAATTGATGATGAAAAAATGAAATGTTTGATATTCTATTGATATAGGTTGGGCAGGAAAGTTAGTACCTCAAACTGGGCCGACATGCAATTCAAAATTACAAATAATTAAATTATTTTTTGTTTGGTCAACCGACCCAAAAGGTGGGGTGCACCAACTTCAAAAATTCATATATCTTCAACTGTAAGGATTTAGAAGATGATCCACATATCAACAGAAATGGATTAATGAGGAATATCTCCCTATGATGGGTTTATTTGAAAATTCTTGTTCTAATACCCTTAAATTCTTCAATATGTTCAAAACGTCAAAGACCCCACACATGAGGGTGCCAAAGAACATACCACCAAATACAAGAGTTTCACATTCTTCTTCAACATATAAAGGAAATTATGTGGGATATACCTCCATATACATACCAATATCCATATAACCACAAATATGACCATGCATCACCATCAATAAGCTACCAAGTGTGTGGGTTCAAGACCCAAGGAACCACATGCAAGGGTTTCCAGGACTTTTTCAAATATATCATATAATATTTAAACAAGATACTTTCCATGGACTTCAATCCCATCACATAGGACTCCATCACCGAGTGATGAGGGAATAATGACCAAATATTCCATCATATCAAAGGCTCCAACAATCATGGGCTTACAAACCACCATATGTATGGATTCCAAAATCCAAATAATTTCCAAATGCACCATCAATGATCATATAGTGTCTAAGGGTCATCATGCCGCCATTTATGTGGGTGCCAAAACTTCTCATGCATAATGACCATCTCCAAGGGTTCCATGACCCCAACAATGGATATAGGGGCATCAATATCTTCATCAAGGGTTACAAGTCTTCATCAAGTCATTAATGACCACATCATCACCTTTAAGGGGAAAAGGGTCATTAAGCCATCAAATGTGGGTTGAAGGGCTTCTTCAAGGCTTGTTCATCAAGAAAAGGGATTCATAGGCTTCTTCAACCACCTCAACCACACCTGGAGACCTACAAGGGTCAATATCCATTATGACATTACATGTGGGGTTTCTATACCTTCTCCTAGGATACCGTGACACCATTAGAGCATGAATGACCACAAAATGGGTCATTAATGCTTCTCCAACCAATCTAGAGATTCACCATCATCCACAAAGGATTTAGCACCATCTCTAGGGTATTCATCACCATTAGAAGGGTATTTGGCATCCTCAACAAGTTGGTGGCTCCAAGATCCAACCTTGTGGGTACAAGGACATTGTCAACTTGGTACAAGGTGCTTCAAGGCACAAACCCACTATGTAAGGGGTCGAAGGAAATACAAGTGAGACTTGGTGGAATCAATGACAACATGTGGGGCCACTAAAATTCCATGTTGGCATCAATGAAATATTCATCAACCATTTTTGTCCTCTATTCTCTCTGATGAATTTTTTCAAGATGAAGAAGAAGTAGAATCTTCAACACAGTCAATTCGAATTGAAGAAAGTCTCCTTGGAGTGACTCCTTCTCCTGCTGCTCCGAAATTTTATGAGATATCTGATATCTCATCTTCTCATATTTATGATCCATAATAATACATTCAAATATCTATTATTGAATACAAACTCTCCCTCCATTCTACTCAAACATTTTCCAGTGATTCTTCTATTTTAAATTTTGTGCAAAGTTTGTCAATGATTGCTTCAGAAAATGAAGAGGGATTGGATTTCTCTCTCTAATGTTGTTGCTGGTGTGCAGAAAAGTAATACTTTGGATTTTTTGGAAGAAATATGATATTTTAGGATTGATCCATTCACTCTCATTTATATGGATCTTCCAACAAATTCCTACATGATTGCTTGCACCAATACTTAGAGTTTTGTTGAAGAAGGAGAAAATTATGCATCTACCATCTCAATGGAGCACTTGGAAACTTTGTTCCACACTCTTGGATCTGATATGACCTTATTTGGTTCGAATTTTAAGTTTCAATATCCTCTAGTCATGCTTGTAGTTTTTCTCATCATCTTTGGTGTGAAAAAAAAAGTACCTCAAGTCTCTTTCAAAATTGCCGCTAGGGATTCGATGTTAATTTTCTCTCATGAGTTTGCTGATATTAGATTTTGTGAATCATTGGATATTTTAGAAGCTATATCAGATTATGGAGTTCAATCATTCTCTCTCCATGGTCCCAGGAATTCTCTGCCTTTCTACTTGATCACATGTTCATCTCCTCACAGTACTAGTAAATATGGAGACATCATTCATTCGCCTAGACACTTGCTATTAACACTTGGAGCTGATTTTACCTCACATTGTTCGATGTTCAAGGATGAAACATATCAGTTGCTTGGGTTCACCTCAGATGGTTTAAATTATCATGCACTTTTTCTCTCTCATCAGTTGATCTCAGTTGCTCTACATGGGTCCAGTTTTCATCTTGCAGTTGTCTATGTTCTTGATTCAGTTGAGCATATTCCTTTTCTTCCAAAGAGAAAAATTCCTCCAGACATAATCATTTAGTTTGGAGAGTTTCACATGCATAGTCCCAGGTTTCTGATGCATAGAAGAACCAATATTATGCATTACTGCTACACGGAGTTGCAGATTGCAGCAAAATTTCATGATTCCTACTTATTTTGAGGGGGGGGTTCCCATGAGGTTTTCCCCATTTTCCTTATTTTATTAAGCAATTTATTTTTCATTTAGATTGTATGGGTGACTTTTGGCCTAGTTTCCATGGACCAAGTTTTCAATAGTTAGGATTAAAGTGGGTGCTAGGATTAATAATCCTCCTTTGTCCAATATAGTATATTTGTCATTATCTCCTAACTTAGGAGTTCATTTATCACCTTACTATAGTTTTGGTGCCACCATGAATATTGCTGCCACTAGTTCCATTGGTGCCATGTGTGCCACCAGTGCCATTGGTGCCATTGATTCTAATCCCTACATTATAGGATCCCACTCTGAGTGCCACTAGCAACCTCCATCAGTTGGTTGTGTTTGGTAAGAAGTTAAGTTGAGTCAACCTCCAGTTATAATCAGTTAGATCACCTTCAGTTAGTATAGTGCCAGTTATGCATGCATGAAGGGAGAGTGGTTCCTTTTCCCACCTACCTCATCAGTTAATTGATTGTAGACTGATTTAGACATCCAGAGTTAGACTAGTGAGCCTCCGATAGTGATTTTGACACACTGATTTATCTATTCAGTCAGCTTTAGTTAGCTATTCACTCAACTTGAGCTGGTAGATTTGAATCCTATCCATGGAATTCAAATTCTATTTATTGTCTAATGATTGTATTATTAATGAATGAACATATATTAATGTTGTAATTAACTAATCAATTCTTATCATATTTGTCACAAATTTGTCTTGTTCAACGTACATTGTCTTTAATATTCGACTACGTAATTCTACTTCTCAATTGCTCTCATTTTCCTGTAGATCAATGGTTCAAAAATTTAACAGGGAGAGAGGAAGTACAAGGGCAAGGAATTATGCGTGGGATGAACCTTCCCCATCACTCTAGGCCGTCAAGTCAATCCACAGGATAGAGGGGGGTATCTTCAATGCTTATAAGGTAATTTTCCTTGTCTATAACCTAAGAACAACCAATTTATATGTGGAAGTTTGACTTAATTTACAATATAAAATGGTAGTGTGTGAGATTAATTTATGTCATTGAAAGGGGCATAAATGATGTTTTTTTTGAATGAAAGAGAAGCACACAATTTAGACCACAAAATCAAACTAAAAAAAATATTCCAAGTCACCTTGATCACAACCTTATCATTGGAATAAAAGTGTAAGATTACAAACATATCATGCTGAAGAGAGAACACCATTCATTCTATCAAGACTATGTTTATAATAGATATAAAATCAAAGGGAAATATGAACATATATCCATAGTTTGATTCAACATAATGGAGGAAATCTATTCAATTTGTTGCTTCAATCTAGTGGAAAAATTGCTTTGATCCTAATCCTATCCAACAAATTCATGACATTTATTTAACACAATAGAAAGACATCAGGAAGGACCCTTCAATATTGGTCCTAAGTCTATAGCTCATGTTTTCAATGAGAAACTTCAACTCATGCTTACAATAAGAAGAGAACAATAATAGAAGAGAGTGATAAAGTTAATGTTGTAGATCCCAAAAAATCTATGAAATTTTGACATCCTATCAGTATAAAAAATTTCTTGATCCCTTTCTAAACCTAGAAACCCCTTTTTATTTTCTTGCTACCTCTCCTAGTGTGAGGCATCCATTGCTTAGGTACTCATACTTTTAGTACCAACTGGTCCCATTCAACTCTACCATGTTGTTACAAAATTTGGCACATTAATGATCACGATCAAAATATAGTTAAACATCCCCATCCCTAGATATTTAATTTGTTGAAATTTAGTTGTTATTGATGTCAAGTGATTCTGTTCTAGTTTGAAGAAATATATGACGAAATCTAGTATATGAAATCTAGTTTGAAGAAGCACATTGGAAGTATTCATTCATCTTTTCAACTAATGTTAAAGAGGATTCAATATCCTTGTTTGAAGAAGTATATGAATTCTAGTTTGAAGAAATAATTAAGAAGTACATCCAAAATGAAGAGTTACTTAAGGTATATACACAAATCCTAAGCCCACCTAGTCGTGATACTTCAAGGTAAAAGTCAAAAGAGTTGGTTGGACAAAGGTTTGAGAGTGCGCAAGAGGCATGAGAATAAGATGCGATTAGACAAGTATGATAGTTTTGGAAGTGCACAAGACCCACAAGAGATGATACTCCAAGGGCATAAGACCACACATGAAGTGATTTGAAAGTCTTCAAATCCCACTAAGATATGGGACACATATACACAAGCGTACACCAAAGAACAAACACATATGCACAAATACCACCAAGGTGTTGGATTGGAGTATGAAAAACTCCACATGTTAAATAATCATGAGAAGATAGACACCAATGTGAGATAGAATTAAGTGTTTAGCTTAACCAAGAAGTGAAAAAGTACATGTGTCACTAAATCAAAGGAACCCCAACTTGTGGATACACACTTTGATCAAGAGTAGTATAAATAAGGAAGAAGCGGAAGTGATAGAGTAAGCTTGAAGATGAATTTGATATGATTTTATGAGTAAGAAATCTTTGTACTTTTTTGGGGATCAATGGATTGTTGAAACAGAAACAAGATTTACAATTTAATGTCCCTTCCTGGAAGGACATTAAGTGTTGACCATGTCAAGAACCTAGGGGTTAAAAAAATTGAATTAATTAAACTACCTATGGATTTTTTGTTATTAAAAACTTTGGAGGCATGTATTAGGATAATTTATAATTTTGATTATTTTATGTAGCTATTTAATTAATGTGGATAATAATGACATGTGGAAACTAGTGCCATGTCAGGAGGGTGCAATAGGAAATCCAACTTCCCTAGGATGAGAAATATCAATTCCAAAAGACTGGAAAAAACAATCTGTCAGAACAAAGATGGAAGCTGTCAAAAGCAGTGAAAAACAAGCAATTTTCAAGCAAGGAAAGTATAGGAAAAGCTTCCAAACATAAAGCAAGAAACTTTAGTCAAGGAGGGAGAATTTTTTACTTTGTACTAAAGAATACAAACATGGAAACATTACCTAAGCTTCATACTTGCTATTTTTATCAAGGATGGAAATTTTCCACTTTAGGTTAAGTTATACAAACAAGGAAACATTACCTAAGAGCCAAAATTGCTATTTTCTCAAGGAGGTCACATACATGGATTAGGTTTAGAGTTTGCAAGTGGAAACTTTCTCAACAGGTGAATTACTTGCTCAAAAAGTCACTCAAGGTTGATTTAAGGGTGCTTACAACTCCATTTATCAGTTTATATGGTGAATGTTTTGATGTTATGTGAAGCTAAGATTTGAAACTGAGTGATTAGCCTCATTTCCATTGGGTGATGCACCCCAAGTATCCCTTCCCTACTCTTCTATTCTCTCCCACTCCTCATTGAAGGTCAAAAAGAGCCAACAAGCAACCATCTAATATTTAGTTTGATCTATGAAAAAAACATTCTACCATTCATGACATTATTGCAGGTGCATCTATAAGATCCTNATATTCTTAGATTTATTTCTTTTTACATGGATGTAAATTTATGTTATAAACATTCTCTGTAATTTTTATATCAATCTGAATCTGTATACTACATTTTACGTGATTTTACCTAACCTAATCTAGATTTGCACCTAGAATTGACTAGTTTTACGATAAGATGCATAATTATACCTATGAGTCTCCAAATACAACCATTCTTGTTCTAATATGTCCTTGACATTTTTATATAAGTCTCCAATGTTTGAAACAAATAATTCATATCCTCCTTCACCTATTTGGGAAAGCCTAAAGATGATGCTAGTGAGGTGTCCTAAGAGTTATTTTTACCATTGTGACATTTAGAATCAATTTTAGTTGTTTATGATATGTATAAACCAGAAAATAATTATATATACGGTCATGAAATAGTTCTAAAATATTCCTAATACTCTCTTATCCATTGGTTTATTGGAGATTGTTAGTAAGGATTTTTGTTGGCACTAGTTGGGACTCCCTAAAACCTGGAAGTAGGCTTCAGAGAAGATGATGTTTAAAAACTAAATGGTCCCAACATACAGGTTCTTAGGAACCTTAAAATATAATATCATTCCCTTCCTTATTGATCCCACCTTTAAACCCCAGTTACTCTCGCCTTAGCTTGCTAATTTTCCCACCTATTAGCTAGTTATCTTAAAGTTTGTTTTAAAATTTATTGCAAGAGAGTCAGTGATCCTGAATTATGATTTAAGAACATTACAGTGGTATGATATCACTTTCCTCCACCCCTGTGTAAATTACTCTCTCAATAGAAGAAAATTCCAGCCATGTCATACTCTGATGATGACTATGATGAGCAGTGTGAAGAAGAAGAAATACTCTATGCTGATGGAGGCCTACGAAGACATGAAGATGAGGAATTCTATTTTCCATCGGAGAGAGAATATATCAGATATGATTATCCAATTATTAAGAAATACTTGACAAATATGATAGAAGCATGTGAAAACATGCTTCTTTGTTACAAGGAGTATCTAGATTTGGGCAAGAATATTGGTGCAGTCATGACTTTCAAGGAGTATGTTTATCTCAAGTATGGATTTTTGCTTCAAAATGATGATGAACATTCTTTAAAGAGAAGAAAATCATCCATAGAGAAACCAAGTTGTTCCAAATCTATGATTAAATAAAAATAAATAGGAGCCAAAGGTGAAGATTCATCAAATCCATCTGCTTGTCCAAGCATTATGAGAATGTTTGGTTTTTCTTCAAACAGAGCTTCCAAAATTTGTGAGCTGAGTACCAATCAAGATGAAGAAGTCTCAAGTTTCTTGAAGAAGAATATAAATGAAGTAGATACAAATATCCATGAGGTGAAGTGAAAGTCACCACAATGTGGTTGGATAGGACAAGAAAGTGAAGATGAATGCACTTCATGCTTCTTTGTGGGTGATATCCCGATCACTGCTCAAGACGTGGGTTCATGTGAGGGTGGTGAGACATATTTTGTATCAGATACAAAATAATATTACAAATCAGATTTACAGTTAACACTTGATTTTCATAATGAAGAAGAAGAAAAGCATACATCAGTTGGATGCGAACCTAAAGATTTCATGGAAGATCAAGCTACCATAGCTCCACCAAATGAAGAGAAAAATATGATGCAAAGGGATGAACACAGTTCAGATTTATGTATTCCCTTTATCATGATGAAGTTGCAGCCACATCATAGGATATGCTTTACATCAGTAAGAATCCACATTCCACTATCCTCATTGAGGAGAACCATGAACCACCTAGTCTTGCAAGTAGGAAAAGAAAAATAAGGATCTATGAAGGGGAACAAAAGTTACTACAAGGTATTTGCAGTGAAGGAGAAGGAGGATTTTCCCATGATCATAAATATAAATATGTTGCAGCAATTGAAGACATAAATAAAATACTTATTGGTGAGTATTGTGCAACAAAAGAGCATGGTGTTCATTCACTTGACCCTACCACCAGTGATGTAGAAGAACAATAGAGAGAGATAAGAAACACTCTAGAAATGGTTGAAAGAGTACCTGATTTATGGGTGCTCAAGTTTTAGTGAGACATCTACTGAGGAATGTCCACCTCTTTATGTTGGTGACATTGATATTTTACTTGAAGAAGTTGCAACAAAACGAAATCTCCATGCGCATGTAAACCTAGTAGCAGCTGAAGAAAATGTCCCAAGATAAACTTCCACATCACCACTGGAGTTTCATGAAGTTGATATAAGAAAGAGGGAAGAAGAAGAGTTTCATATGCCAAAACTTCATTTTCTTGTAGGATCATTGAATATGAGTGAGTGTAATATCAAAGAGTCCCTACACACTCTCCATGGAACCCATGCATTGATGAAAAATATTTGTTGGAAGTTGGAGGATAAATATTCCATGTAAGACACGGAGAAGGTTTAGAAGGCTATGACAAGCATCAAGGGTAATTTTCTCCATTTTATTTCTGATAAAGACAGTTTGCTTGATCTTTTTGAGTTTTTTCATGGAGCATCCTTGAAGGATGAAGAACATATTTGAAATCTCACACAATATTTGTTGACCACCCAATATTCCTTGAAGATCACTCAATGTGCACTCCAAGAGCCTAAGATGGAGATAAAACAACTTCATAAAAAGTTGCAAAGATCACACATACCCTCAACCAAAGCAAACCTTACCAACACCTCCAGGATCTGGTGGCTCCTACAATTAGCAAGACTGCCAAATTTATCCCTCGACCAAATTCTACGCTAGATTTTCCTCTCCGCAACTCTGTCTCTGCAACCGCCTTTCTGCAATAGGATTTCTCGCATCATTGTTTCCGTAGCCACCTTTTCGTAACAATATTTCCCGCAACACTTTTTCTGCAACCGCCTTTCCACAACAATATTTCTACAAGTGGGTTGCAGGATGCAAGATGTGTGGTCAGCTTTCCAAAGTTGCTCCCCCGCAACTCTCCTCCTGCATCTTTTCCTCCGCAACTTTCCTGACCATCAAATCTTTGCGGCCTCCTCCATGACCATCGATGTACGCTTTGGTGTGGATCTCACAGATCTTTGTATATCCATTATCACCTTCACAACTTCCATTGCATATCTCTCCTGGACTGTCATATCTTCGTCTGCAGACTCGATTTCCACCGTTCATTCTCTGCAATAAACTAGTTAAGGAAAAAAACTTGTGGGCTGCACCGATTGATCATGGAATCGATCAATCCAACTTGCAAACTTGAATATTAATTATCCTATCCCTCCTATGCATGCATATACAATCTATTTCAACTATTCAAGAAACGATTTCATGCGTGAATCAACGATTTTACAGAAATACACAGATGTTCAGAAAACCATCAAATTTGGCTCCGCACGAGCACACAGTTCAAATAGTAAATGCATAAAGGCTAATAACACCGTAAACACAAATCTACTCTTCCTATTAAGTAACCACACACGCACACCACTTGGCTCACATTCTTCCATCTTCTCAAAATATTTACAAGTGGAACCAAACGCAAGTCTGTCAGTCTCTTTGCAAATAGGATTCTAACCTAGAAGAACAGAACTGAAGAACATAACCCCCTATACTTCTCTAATATGTCTATTTAGCTTAAACTATTACCTCCTACACTGAGTGGTCCTGCAATTGAAAACAAACAACTGCAAAGCGTGATGAAATGTCCCTGTCACAACAAACAACACGCAATATGATCTCCACACAGGGAGTCATGATCCCCCATCACTCCTACCGCTGCTAACAACCTATGACTCATCAAACAACAAAAAATATTCCACAGCATGTGACCAAATTATCACATTGATGGAATGCCATGATGCTTGCTATCTAGAAATAAACTCTTACAGGATATTTACAATGGTTTTACAATAAACCCCTCCTTGGGAAAATGTCAAGACCTTAGGGTCTGACAAGACTTTAGAATTTTGGTTTGTGAGCTAATGCTCCTGCATCAAACTCCCAAAGTAGAAAATAATAAGACCTCTTGGTCATGAAGCTTCAGCTTCTATCTTCCTGGATCCCAAAATTTAGTATGCAATCTTTCAAAATATTTACTGACATTACTTCTTGCTGGCTGTAACTTTCCAAGCTTCCAAACCTTATGTTGTAGTACCCCACTGTCTGTACCTTCATCATTCTTCACCCTCCAATCATCTTCACAGTCTTCCATAGTCATCCAAATGATTGTCTGAACCTCACCATCATTGTTCCTCTTACACCGCTGCATGAGATGCCATAACTCATCTATCTCCTCATCCAGTCTGCTTCTTTGCTGAAACATATTTGTCTGGATGCCCTTCTCCACTGCAACGTTCATTTTCCTAGAAGTATAACAAACTTCCAAATATTTCTCCCTCTGCTGGACAACAGGTTCACTACTGCTACTTCCCTCATCATCTTCAGCCAATCTTGAGTTGCCATATTGTCCCTAAAGACAACTTCTTCCTCTGTATTTTCCTTTAGCCAATGAAAGGAAATTTGATTTCTATCAAGCAACTCTCATCCACCATTCCAACTATCCACTTGCATAATTCCTGTAATAAAATCAACAAATAGATATGTAAAATATAGACATTCCATATTTCCATAGTTTTACCCTCATCTTAATCCTTTTCAAACTCTTGGAAAACATTCAAGAATTGTCCCTCTGTGCCAACTGTACAACCTACAACTAAACACATATTGTCAGTGTGAAAAACATAAGGCACTTCAGCCTCAACTGATGCCTTTTCCTCCAACATCCCATACTAATTTGTTTCTGCAAAACAATCTTTAAGATCTTCAAAAGATCTCACATCAGCATCGCCTTCTTCCTTCTCATACTGATATGAACTCTTTTCTAGGTCCATGAGTTTGCCAGTAAACTCTGTATCAGTGTCCTCTTTCTCTTCTTCAAGGTACACACCTTGCTCAGGTTCACACATCATGTGAACTTCTTCCTCATGCTCAGTTGTCTTGAGTATTTCCTCTTTCTTCACCCAAGCACTAAGTTTGCGCTTGAGATTCATGGCACATAACCTCTATACAAGACATTGCACCCTCCTCTTCAACTTCCATTCATAATACTGACCTTATGTAGCTTCCTCATGCAACAATTCGGTCACTTTACTAAGCCCCTTCGTCAGCTCAGTAACCTCTCCGTCAAATTCTCTTTGACTCATAACCTTCACACCAATTTCTCTGGCATCTTCCTTTGTTCTACTATGTCTTCCTTTTTAACCCTTTAAATGTCTTTCAATAGCCACCTTCCATACGTCCTCCATGAGATTTCCCACACTCATGATGAACTGCAAACAAGCCTACCCTCTCAACACCTCATCAAGATTCCTCCTACTTGACCTATTAGCATTCTTTGGTTCTCACATAGAACCTTTGAGCACTTCCTATGCTCTCTACAGGATTTTGATTTGCATTCATTTCCTATAGAAATCTATTGTGAGGGTTCCCATACCACAGTATTCTTTTCATTCCTTTATTCACAAATCAACATTCTGAACTCAAATTACAAATTAATATTGCAATATTCCTCTCCATAGTGTGCAAATATTTTTGCACCTGCTCTGATACCAAAAATGGTGTAGGGGGGGTCGACCAAAGCAAACCTTACAAGCACCTCCAGGATTTGGTGGCTCCTATAATTAGCAGGATTGCCAAATTTAACCCTCGACCAAATTTTGCGCTAGATTTTCCTCTCCGCAACCACCTTTCCGCAACAGGATTTCTTATAGCACTGTTTCACAACCGCATTTCCGCAACATGCTTTCCTGCAACATTATTTCTGCAACAACCTTTCCACAAGTGGGTTGCGGGATGCACTATCAACTTTCCAAAGTTTCTCCCCCACAACTCTCCTCCCGTGACTTTTCCTCCGCAACTCTCCCGACCGTCAGATCTTTGCGGCCTCCTCCACAACCGTCGATCTATGCTTTGTCATGGATCTCACAAATCTTTGTAGATCCATTATCACCTTCGCAACTTTCGTTGCAGATCTCTCCTAAACCGACAGATCTCCATCTGCGGACTCGATCTCCACCGTTCGTTCTCTGCAATAAACTGGTTAAGGAAAAAAACTTGTGCACTGTGTTGATTTATCATGGAATCAATCAATGCAGCCTACAAACTTGAAGAGTAATTATCCTAGCCCTCCTATACATGCATCTATGATCTATTTCAATTGTTCAAGCAATGATTTCATGCGTGAATCAACAATTTTACAGAAATACACAGATGTTTAGAAAACCGTCGAAGTCAGCTCCGCACGGGCACACAGTTCAAATAGTAAATGCATAAAGGCTAATAACACTGGAAACACACGGCTACTCTTCCTATTAAGAAACCACACACACACACACCACTCATCTCGCCTTCTTCCGTCTTCTCAAAATATTTACAAGCGAAACCAAACGGAAGTCTGTCTGTCTCTCTGCAAATGGGATTCTAACCTAGAAGAACAGAACCGAAGAATAGAACCCCCTCTACTTATCTAATCTGTCTATTTAACCTAAATTGTTACCTCCTACATTGAGTGGTCCTACAACTGAAAACAAACAACTACAAAGCGTGATGAAATGTCCTTGTCACAACAAACAACACGTGGTTTGATCTCCACACAGGGATTCATGATCTACCATCACTCCTACTGCCACTAACAACCTATGACTCATCAAACAACCAAAACTATTCCACAGCATGTGACCAACTCATCACATTGCTGGCATGCCACGATGCTTGTTATCTAGAAATAAACTCTTTACAAGAGATTTACAATGGTTTTAAATAAACCCCTCCTTGGACTAATGTCAAGACCTCAGGGTCTGACTAGAGTTTAGAATTATGGTTTGAGAGCTAATGCTCCTGCATCAAGGAATCCCATGAAATGGTGGATCGTGAGATGCATTTAGTTTTGCATGTGTTTGAGGACTATGCAAACAAGCTTGATGAGAATCGAGCACTTGATCTTTTCTAGAGAAAACTTGAGTTGTTTTATGGAGAGAGTCTCTTCTCCATGGAAGATTCAAATGAGATAACCTTAGTTGGATCATCCAGTAGTGAAGGATATGCATCCATAAGTTTGGTGGGTGAGTATTGGGGAGATTTGATTCACAGTTCTTCACCCCACACTTCTATTTCAGCCACATCAGGTGGGGATGAAAATTGGGAGAAGGATTTTTCCTTGGTGGTGCCACAAGAGGAGAAGGAGAGTCCCATAGGTGTTCATGAGGAATTGATGAATGCACCGCTACCTTCCCATCCGCAATGTAGGAATCCACTTGCATTATTTGATTCCTCTTTCATTCAGTTGCACCCATTGAGTGGACCCAATGGCAGAGAGTTGAGCCATTGGAGATGTACACTAGTTTTATGTTTAGGAGATCATAGTATTCCTCTAGGTGAGAAAGACTCGTGGATGGAGAAGTATAGGGACATATTTCTTCCATTTGATGCCATTCATCCACATATGTATTGGGTGGAAGATTACATGCCACACATGGAATCTTCTTGCAAAAATATTTCTTCTCATGATCAATGGAAGGAAGCAAAGCAAGCAAACTTCCAAGAGAAGTTGTTGATAAATATATCTTCCATAAGGTGGCCTCTGTGGATGAAATACACACATTTGGATGGATGCTTGCACCCTTTGAAGAATGGCATATAGTTGAGCCATTGTATGTGTTCACATGGAACTTTTGGTTGGAGTGTCATTACATTCCCTTATTGGATGAGGAGACACATATTTGTATTTCATGCTTGCATTCTCTGAGATAATTTTGATGCATAATTTTATTGTGATAAACTTGGCCATCCTTGTTGGTTGGATGATGCCTACCCTTATTGTGGTCGAACATGTTATTTTCACCCTTGTCACTTGATCCTCATGGATTTCATATTTGATTCTTATGCTCATTGGGCCCATAAGAACCTTCATAGGAGATTGAAGGGACTGGTTTGGATTCGGCTCAATTTGGGGACATATATTTTATGATGGATAATATCTCTATGTTTTGGCCTAGATCAGAGACTAACATACTTCTATGTCATTTGCATGATTTACTCATTAATTATGGTTTTATTTCTATCCTTCATAGTACCTTTCATGATGCTTAGGGGAATGCACACTAGCCAGTGGGTTCCTGTCAATATTCCTTGGGATGCCAAGTTTCCACCCTTAACCCTACTACATGGATACTTGTAGTTGAGGAAATGGGATCCAGACATAATTTTTTCTAAGAAGTTTTGTTGGATGGCATTCTCACTGACGGGGATGCAATGCAAGCAATGGGATCCAGGCGTAATTTTTTCTGAGGAATTGTGTTGGATGGCATTCTCACTAATGGGGATGCAATGCAAGCATTGGGACCTTGCATTGCTTGTCTTTAGAGCATCTATTTACATGTTGTATTGATGGATCAAGTAAACCTTTCTTCACATGATTTCATCTATGTGGTATCATTTCCCAGTTATCCTACATGGGGGAAGACTTATTGGGGTGAACAAATTTTCCAGGAATTTGGATTACTTCTGCTTTAGGACAAGCAGACTTGGGAGGGGAGGACTATGAAGTTCCTTCCTATAAGGACATTAAGTGTTGACCATGTCAAGCATATAGGGGTTAAAAAAATAGAATTAATTAAATTACCTAGGGAATTTTGGTTACTAAAAACTATGGAGGCATGTATTAGGATAATTTCTAATTTTGATTATTTTATGTAATTATTTAATTAATGTGGAAAATAATGACATGTGGAAATGAGTTCCATTTCAGGAGGGTGCATTAAGAAATCCAACTTGCCTAGGATGAAAAATAGCAACTGTCCAAAAGACTGGAAAAAGCAATTTGTCAAAAAAAGATGGAAACTATCAAAAGTAGGGAAAATCAAGTAGTTTTCAAGGAAGGAAAGTACAAGAAAATATACTAGATATAAAGCAAGAAAGTTTAGTCAAGGAGGCACACTTTCTACTTTGGATTGAAGGATACATACATGGAAACATTACCTAAGAATCATACTTGTTATTTTTCTCATGGAGGGCGAATTTCCACTTTGGGTTGAGTTATACAAATAGGGAAACATTACCTAAGAGCTAGAGTTTCTATTTTCCTCAAGAAGGGCATATACATGGATTAGGGTTAGGGTTTGCATGTGGAAACTTGCTCAACAAGTCACTCAAGGTTTATTGAAGGGTGATTCCAACTCCATTTCTCAGTTTATATGGTGAATTTTTTGATCCTATGTGAAGATAAGATTTGAAACTGAGTGATGAGCCTCATTTACCTTGGGTGGTGCGCCCCAATTCTCCCTTCCCTACTCGTCTCTATTCTTCTCTCCCATTCCTCATTGCAGGTCACGAAGAGCCAAGGAGAAACCATCCAAGATTCATTTTGAGCTCTTACAAAAGACTTCAACCATTAATTATAGTATTGCAGGTGTATATGTAATATCCTAAAGTTTCCAGTGCATTAATACATCTAAGGGTTCGAATCTCCAAGTCTCTCTTTGATTATAACTTCTAAACTGACATGTATTAATGCATCTTGTTAATTAATGCTATATAGATTATTTATGAGATTTATTTCGATATCCATGGATGTAAATTGATGTTATAAACATGATATACAATTTTTATATCAATATGAATATGTATGACTCCGTTTTACTTGATTTTATCCAACCTAGTCTAGATTTGCACCTAGGATTGACTAGTTTTACCACAAGATGCATAATTCGACCTATGAGTCTCCAAATCCAACCATTATTGTTATTATGTGTCCTTAACATGTTTATATAAGTATCATATTCCTGAAACAAATAATTTGTATCCTCCTTCACCTATTTGGGAAATCCTGAAGATGAAGCTAGTGAGTTGTCCTAAGAGCTAGTTTTACCGCTATGACCTTTAGAATCACTTTTAGTTGTTTCTGATATATATAAAACTGAAAATAACTATATATAAATTCATGAAATAGTTCTAAAATCTTTCTAATACTCTCTTAGCTACTAGTTTCTTGGATACTGTTAGTAAGGGTTTTTGTTTGCACTGGTTGGGACTACCAGAAGCCTAGAAGTAGAATTCAGCGGAGATGATGTTAGAAACATAAATGGCACCAATATACAGGTTCTTAGAAACCTTAACAAACATTATCCTTCCCTTTCTTATTGATCCCACCTTTAAACCCCAATTACTCTCTCCTTAGCTTGCTAATTTTCCCGCCTATCAGCTAGTTATCTTAGTTCATTTTAAAATTTATTGCAGCAGAGTTGGTGGGCATGAATTATGATTCAAGAACATTACATACAATAAAGAGATTAATGCATAGAAGTATTGATGAGGATCAACACAATTTTTACAGATAAGGATAGTTCTTAACACTAAGAATTGTGTTGGAAGTAACAGAGGTAGCATAACACTATTGCAGATCACGAAAGGTTGGAACACATATCAATTCAAAAGAATATTTCATAGAATTTGGTAAGTATTAATGTAGTATAATAAAAATAGAGAATATTGCAGTAGAAGTCATGAAACAAAGAAGATCAAATATAGCTATAGAAGATGCAAAACCGAAATATCATAGATATGATTTGTAGAGGAAATGAAAGATCACAAATAATTGATAGTTGAAAAGAGGAAAATTAGAGAAGTCCCCTATTATGTTGAAAAAAGACACAAATAGCTGATAGAATAGAAGACACAGGTCAGTGTGAGTTGAAGATTGTTGAATATGCAGAAAATAGAAAGAACAAAATATGCTGATAGAATAGAAGAAACTAATTAGAGGGATCACAGAAGGTGATTGAAGAAGTCACAATTTTTTAGATATTGAACAATGCAGGTCTAAAGTATGTAGTTTACAAAATTCAAACATAAATTTATTTTAGGGAAGTTGGACGAGGAAAGGAGAGATATTTGCAGCTTCCTTCCATTTGGCACTGGTAAACCAAGTGATTTTGTTCTCACCATTAGGTTGGTTCCTGATAGGCCACAAGTTGGTTCTTGCGTAATCGAATTTGTATCCTAGTCAAGTTGGTTCATGTTTTCACAAGTCAGTGCTTACATAGTGGATATAATTCTTTATAGGTTAGTGCCTGTAGCTGCAAGTTGGTGTTTGCATACAAGTCAAGTTGGTTCCTGAGTGAGTTGGTGCTCACACTTGGAGATTGATGTATATTCGGATGAGCAAAAGGTCTTGGGGTCAAATCATCGAGAGGCTATACATCACTATATAAGGGCCTCACTTTATTTCCCCATCAATTTATCTCTATAATCATAGTGAATGGGAGAGGCCCCTTCGGGTGGCCCCTATGCACTGTTCCTGTGGACAGAACAAACCCCGTTTGGGGTAGGTGAACCACAATATAAAAAATATATACACTATTCATATATTTACACAGTGGTGTTTTATTGGTTGATTGAAATAACAACTGAAATATATTTTGAAAAGAAAAATGGTTAAATCTGTGATTTATATTGATTCACCCCCTCTTAGTATAAATATGAATTCCAACAATTGGTATCAAAGCGGGTGTCTTTCGTAACAATTTAACAACTGGGAGATAGATCTTATCGCAGACATGGAAAGGCGTGAAGGCCTATCCACCAATAGAGCAATAAGATTTGATGGGATGAATTATGTCTTCTGGAAATTAAGGATGGAAGTATATTTACAGTCCCTTGGAGTGGATATTTGGGAGTCGGTAGAAAATGGATACCATGGCCCCAAAATTGCACCACTTGATCCAACTATTAGAACACAATATGAATACAATGCAAGGGCTAGAAATGCATTATTGTGTGGAATGGAAGATTATTTGTTCATCAAGTTTATTTAGTTTGTAACAATGAAAGAGATGTGGGATAAAGGTAAGAGCGTCTATTAAGGGGATGGAAAAGTCGAAAAGGAAAAATTGCCTCAGAGCAATTTGAAAACTTGAGGATGAAAGAAGATGATAACATAACATCATACCTTATTTGGATTGATGAAATTGTTAATAATATCAAGGGAATCATAGTATATATTGATGAAGGAGATATAGTCTAGAATATACTCAGAATGCTTCCACCATGATTTAATCCCCAAGTATCAGTTCTAGAAGATCGAGCCAATTTGGATGATTTGACAAAGGATGAGACACATGGGATCCTTACAACCTATGAGAATTGAAAGGTAAAACCCCTCCAGGAAGGAAGCAATGTTCAAGGTCACCAAGAAAGACAAGAGAAGAAAATATGAGCACAACAAAAGTGTATATGAAGAATCAGACAAAAAAGAGGCAAATTTTGTAAAGAAATTAAAGAGAGGATGTGGAAAATATTGAATAAGTTTCCTTTCAAATGTTTTAAGTGTGGTAGAATAGGACACATTACTTAAAAATGTATCTACAAGGAAAACACTGGAAATGACATTGAGGAGGAAGTTGACTACAAACACCAAATAAGGACACACAAATTTGACAACATAAATAAATTTCAGAAACAAAAACAGAGCTTGTGTGCCAAGGAAGAAGAAAGGTCAGTTGATAGCCAATCCCAAGGGAAGTTGATTTTATGGTAGTATTAGAGGGTGAAGAACCAAGAAAAAAAATATTCATTCATCATTGAACAAAGGAATGCATGAAATTGAACCAAGAGGATTGGATAATTATTTTCTAAAAAGGATTCTTTACATCACCTTCGAGATCCAATACAGAAAGTGAACCAAACAGTATTCTTAATAATAGTAGGAGAGAAGAAGAAACAAAGGAAACTGTGGAAGTTGATTAAGAAGGTGAATTAGTGAGTGCTATGGAAGATCTAAACACGTCAATAACTAAGAAAAAAGCATTGAAGGAACAACTGATAAATTTTGAAGAATTGAACAATGAAGAAAAGGTTCTTCAAGAAACTTTAGCAAAATATATGAATCAAAAGAAAGAGAAAATTCAAAAACAACTAAAGTGTGCCACGAATGAAGTAATAGGATTGGAAGAAAATAAATCTGTTCTAGAAGAATTATTAGAAGAAACTCAAAGGAAAAATGAGCTACTAATTGAAATTCTTGCACAAAAAGATATGGAAATATCTCACTTAAAAGGTAAAGTGGATGAAATGAGATGTGAAAACTAACCTTTATGTAATCAAAGAGAACCCATGGATTAAAAACCTTTTTGCACAAATATGAATGAAGACAAATTCTATCTTGATGCAAAAACTAAATTTAAGTTCCACAATAACACTTTAATCTTGAACGAGATACTAAAAAACAAGAGATCACTGGTATGCACAATAGGGTTTTAATTTAATAAGAAAGAAAAAAATTATTTGCAACAATGAAGGCATGACAAATGAAAAATATATAAAGTGTAAAGATCAAGTTCATAACAGGTATGATAATTATCTGAATAACTAGACTTTTTCTTGCTACACAAATAAAATAAGAGTGATTATGCTAAAATATTTTAGGTGCAATCGCCTTTGCCTCATTGCAAAACATTTTTATACAATGAGATTCTACAGTTGTGATGTATTTGGACATAAGGATCAACTTTATCAAAGAACATTGAATGGTCCAGATAGAAATATTCTGCATAACATCAATCACAATACAAGGGCCAAAAGGGAATACAATAAAGGGAAATATCAAAATGAAAGTTTGTACATGAATAAATGGGTAAGGAAAACTCAAACATGCATAGAAGAAGCAAATGACCAAAGTCTGTCTCAAGCAATAAATCATTGATGTATGTCCTGATAATCTCTAAGAGATTGAGTAAGATCCTTGAATTCCATATGGTGTTCATTACAAGTTTGAGTATGTTAGTAAATTTTTGTAGTTAGAAAATACTTGAAGTTGGTTGTCGCATTAATGTGATATTGCAAATAAAATGTACATTTATTCAATTTTACGTAAGAATGTGTTGAATTGTAGCATAAAAGGCTCATACTTGAAATAATGAAAAGAGAAAGTACAAATTAGTGTTGAACACACACAAGGCTCATGCAGAGACATAAATGAAGTTTGTATTATATTCAATTTTTTTCTTTACAAAATTACATAAGACCTTTGTCGCATAAAAAATGGTTCAAGTATAAAGAGGTAACATGAGTGAAGTACAAAGATGAAAATAGAAATCAATATGAGAAAAACTAAAAGAACGAAATTGATTCAGAGCTATAGATAAATATCCAAATCTATGTCATGATTGGAAGAATGTTGTGAAAGATGAAGCTCTAGATCCACTGAAGCTAGTTTGATGAACTCTATGGGGTGCAACAATGGATAAAGCTGCAAAGTAGAAGAAAAAGAATTTGTAGTGTATTTCTTAGCTTGAATTAGGTTTAGGATTTCAAGGTTCAGTTGTTGTTTACACTCCAAAAAATCAACTCTCTTACTCAGACTAGAAAACTCCTCAGTAGTTATTTGACTGGACTTGGATTGATGGTACCAATGCATGAACTTAGATTCCTTCATCTAGGATTGTCAAAATCCCATGTCCACTCTCAATATTCCAAATTCCACCTGCTATGATTGAATTGACAATCAAATATTGTCAATTGAGTTACTAAATATCTGAGAGTAGGAAGACATGATTATAGAAGAAGGAAAAACTCTAAGGATGTAGAAATAATAACAAGCATGACAAGGAATAAACTAGGGTGATGAACCAGACAATACGTATCTCATTTATAGAATTGGAAGGTGGTTCCTCTTGTGCATGAAAATAAATTGAAGAGACGTTAAGGATTAATGACATTCATTTCTGTATGATTCGAAAAGGGTTATGGAGACACCAAAATTTATCGCATGAGTTAATGAATTTAGGAAAAAGGACAAAAAGAAAAGATCCAATTCATTGTTTCATGCGATTAGATAGATGTTTCCCAAAAGGCTTGAGTATGAATATGAAACATCAAATTTTTCGCACGAGTTGTTAGTCACATCGTCTTGCTTACATGCTAGATAACGAATGAAAGTATTTGTGAAGGAACCCTGGATATTGGGGCAAGTTATGTGAAGTCAAAAAATGCAATAAATATTGCTCATAGCGCAGTAAATGAGATGAAAAGATTTTTTTTGTAAAAAATTGATATGGAAGACAATGCAAACTAGAAACAGAAGAAACCCTATTGTGCACAATAAATACAATAAGAAGATGACGTTGAATATTACACGGGAAATGAAGAAATGTGAATATGGTAGAACAAAAGATCAAAATGAACAGAAGCAGCTACAGAAACAATGTTGAGTGAGAATATTGCAAGATTACTAAGATATATGGAACAAATCCACCAAAATATCGAGAATAAATCATGAATATAGGGGGAGTATTCGAAGCAAACAAATATATAGAAGTCCAACACAAAACCGAAGACATGAGAACATCTAAAAAATGTGCATTGAAGGAACCTCTTTTCCATAGATTTCAAAGGGGGGGAAATATCATGAAGCATGAGATAAATATCTATATCTAAGAGAATATACCATTATATACACACACACACACACACACACACACTATTTGGATATTTTCACACTAGTGTTTTATTGGTTGATTGAAATAGTAATAGAAATATATATTTGAAAACAAAAATGGTTAGATCTACGATTTATACTGATTCAACCCCCCTCTTAGTATAAATAATAATTCCAACATAATTCTCATGATCCTCCCCCCCTTTTGATTTACTCATAATGACTTTTTGGCTCTCCTGATGAATAATCATTTCCTAGAATTTTTAAGCCCTGCTTTCTCAGGGGATTGCTGTAAGATTTGAGCATATAGATCTAGGTACATAAACAAGAGATATATGTTGTGAAAAAAATAAATGACCAACTAATTACAAATGAGATATCATAGATCATTACACAAAAAGTAGAAGCATATAAAAATAAAAGAATGATGTATTTCATTAACTGTAATGAATGGAGGTGAACACAATATATAACAATCCGATTCGAATTAGGTTAATATGCTATTCCAATTTCTCATGTCATGTTTGTAGACTAGTCAAGATTAAATAGAGCTATATACCCTTAGTTATCCATGTACATTCACCTAGACTGAGTTTAACTAACCTAACGCTCCCCAACCACTAGTTTTAACTTAGTGATATGGAATCAACATCTGTTTTTGCATGCAAATCCCTAAAATCACTAAACTAGGGTGCTTAGGGTTTGTTAGGGATAGTTAGGGTTAGTTTGACCTAGATTAGTGGACTGTATCTAGTCCTCAACTAGATTTAGGCTTAGTCACTCCTAAATTAGGGAACAATTCCTCAAAGAAGGGAATGTGACCCCAAATGAAGGAATATGCCTCCAATTCTAGGAATCCAACTTAGTGTTGACTCAGGTGGCCAATTTTGATGGGGTTTTGACAAATAGATCCATCAATTCAAGGTCTAGGTGGCTAGGTATAGGGCTATTTTCTCCCCCCTAATAAGCCTAAATAGGTGAAAAAATAAAAATAAAAATGGGCCCCTTGACAATTAACAACCATATTAATTACCCATGTGCACAAAAAAAATCTTTGAAAATTTGGGACAGAGGGGAAAATCCACATTGGGAAAAAACCCTCTCCATAAAATAGAATGTGAAGACAAATATTTAAGAATCCTACTCAAAAGATTCCTTCATTCCCAACGTAGTTCTCAACTAGGTGAACTAATTCTTTATGAATGGATTTGTGAAGATTCTTGCAAAACTTTTTGAAATCCTTCCTTCTTTTGAAGTGCGTGTGAACCCATTCACGAGATACAAATACTTTGAAATGATTGAATGGTTTTCATTGACCACTCATTTATGCTATGGAGGAAATTACTTGAATATTTTGTGTAGAACTTGATGAACCATAGGACAAAATGCTACATATCTAAAGAATGAGAATACATCCCACTACAACAATTCCCTATGGTTAGACTCCTTTTTAGCTCCCTTTTTTTTCTTCTACTGACTGCTTCAATGTATTTCTCTCTATTTTTTTGAAAAAGTGAGCGATATTCGTCTAGATGGAATTATTCGTGGCATAATTTGCGTTGGATATCCCAGGTTGACACTAAAGTTGGAGACAAATAGTGTCAAGAGTTACCCCTAGTGTAATGCCTAATTTAGATTCTAGTTTAGCTTATTTTTGGGCTTCCTTTATGTCTACTTTAACACCCTTTGTAACGTCCTCTTTAGATTCTTGTTTTACGAATTTTTTAGCTTATGTTTTAGCTTGTAGTTTAACTTCCTTGTTAAATTCCTTATTTGCTCTGATTTTTGCTTCCTTGTTAACTTCTAAATTAGAGCCATGTTTAGCTTCTAGTTTTGTGTCATATTTATCTTCCAATTTAACGTCGATTGTACCTAAATAGTTAAGTCGTTCAGGTATTGGGGGTAATGGGGATAGGGGCTTTAGGTATTAGGGGCTTTATGGATTAGAGGATTTAGGGACTAGGGATTTATGGTTTAAGGGTTAAGGGATTAGGGATTAAGGGTCAAGGTCTAAGGGGTTAAGGGCTTACGGGTTCAGTAGTTTAATTGTTAATGGATTAGGGATTATTATTTAATTGGTTAATGTTTAAGGTATTAATGGTTAATGATCAAACATAAATTCCAATAAAAAATTATTACAATATTTTTTCTACTAAGAAAAATATATCTATACATTCTCATCATATTGATACACTTTTATAACATTAAGTACGCAAAGTTACATTGTTAAGCATTTATTTATAACACTCTTCATATATTTATGAAAAATATAAATACATTAATAGGATGGATGAATTATTCTTCTGAATATATTTATGTATGAAACACAGTCATGATCATGGAAACCCATAGTTTTCTATCTTCACAAACATGTTGATACAAAATGAATGGCATAAACATATGAAATTGAAAATCAGGGATAGGTAGTTTAATGGTTAATGGCTTAGGGATTATATTTGGTTAACATCTTAATTCCATCCACCAACATTGCACATTGAGTAGTGAATGAGGCCAATGTTGAAATTTATTCAAAATGCGCCTGTATGCATTGAAATTTTACATGATTAAATTTTACATGATTTTACATGCCTTAATGGTATGGGAGCATTTTAAGACTCAAGGAAATCATCATAATCATCATCACCACCATCATGGTTTTCATTTCCATCATCATCATCATCATCATATTCATCATGACCCAATTTTTCCATCCATGCCAACAAAGATCAAACCTAACATATTGAACTTTGCACCAACACCTAATGAAGATGTCAATTTCCATGTCTTTCCCGTTTTCCTATGGAATTATTCGAGACGATTAAACCATGATTATATTAAGTTGATACATCCCCCAAAAAAATTATAGGTTCCAACATGCAAGTGGTTTAATGGTTAATGGCTTAGTCATTATATTGGGTTAAGTGACCAATGCCACCCATTGAACTTACACAATGAGCAGTGAATGGGGCCAATGTTAATATTTCTTCAAAATGTGACTATATGCATTGATATTTGACATGTCTAGACTAGATATGTGCATCGAGGGTATGGGAGGGTTTAAAGACTCAAGAATGTCTGACGTCCCCACATAATCTAAATACCATCCATGTTTCCATCAGCGTTCATCATGCACCTCTAATTGTCATCATTCGTCATACCCCCATATATAATATTTGTCATACTCTCTTTAAATTCCATATAAATTCCAACATGCCCATCACCAATTTCATTCATCCACCCTACACATTCAGTAGTGAATGGGGCCAACATTGAAATTTCTTCAAAATGTGCTTATATGCATTGAAATTTTACATGATTAGACTAGGTACATGTCTTGATGGTATGGGAGAGTTTTAAGACTCAAGGAAATCATCATAATCATCATAACCACAATAATGGTTGTAATTTATATCATCATCATCATCATATATTCATCATAACCCAATTTTTCCATCCATGCCAACAAAGATCAAACCCGACGTACCAAACTTTGTAGAAAAACCTAATGAAGATGTCAATTTCCATGTATTTTCCTTTTTATTGTGGAATTATTCAAGATGATTAAACCATGATTATATTAATTTATTACATCCCGAAAGAATTTTATAGGGTCCAATATACAAGTGATTTAATGGTTTATGTCTTAGTCGTTATATTGGGTTAAGTGATTAATGTTATCCATCGACCTTGCACAATGAGCAGTGAATGGGTCAAATGTTGAGATTTCTTCAAATTGTGACTGTATCCATTGATTTTTGACATGGTTATACTAAACACATACCTTGATGGTATGGGATGTTTTCAAGACTCAAGGATTTTTTATGTCCCTACATAATCTAAACGATCGTCCATGTTTCCATCAATGTTAATAATACACATCTCATTGTCATCATTCATCATTCCCACATATAAAATATTTGTTATAAATATATTTTAATTTAAAGGTACTTCCAACACATCCATCACCAATTCCATCCATCCATCCTACATAATGACTAATGAATGGGGACAACATTGAAATTTCTTCAAAATGTGTATGTATGCATTGAAATTTAACATGATTAGACTAGCCACATTCCTTAATGGTATGGGAGGGTTTTAAGACTCAAGGAAATCATCATAATCATTATCACCGCCATAATGGTTGACATTTCCATAATCATCATTATCATATTAATCATGACCCAATTTTTCCATCCATGCCAACAAAGATTAAACCCAACACTAGTACATGTGAACTTTTTTCCCACGGCAAATCATTGCTATAGCAACGCATTTCTGTCGCTATAGCAATGATTAGTAGCCCAAATTTTCATCGCATTATCCACACTTCAAATATTTCATCGGTATAGCAACAGAACATCGATGAAACGTGGTGATTGTGGAATTTTCTTCAAAAATCAATAGGCGTCGATATAGTGACGTTTATGTGTCAATATAGGAATGGCTGGGCGTCTCTATAGCGATGGTTTATTATGGAAAAAATAAGTGACTAAGTCAAATTGTGTCATTTGAGTGATGTTTGGGCATCTCTATAGCGATGGAATATTGTCGCAAAAACAAGGGACTATTTCATATTTCGTCGTGGGAGCGACATAATATTGTCGTAAAATCAAGTGACTATTTCATATTGCGTCGGTATAGCAACGTACATTAGTCTCAATAGCGACGACAATGCATCTCTATAGGCACGAAAGTATGTTGAAACCAAGAAATTCCCAAGTCATTGTTTGTTGTTATAGTGATGCTCTACCATCATTATAAAGACGACAACCTGTCACTATAGAAACAAGTGTTTGTCGTAACCTAGAAGCGAATAAGAACATATTCGTCGCTATAGTAATGTTTCTATGTCGCTTTAGATCTAGAAGTACCTCGCTATAACGATGTTTACTGTGTATGTTTTAAAATATATATAAAATTTGCAGCAAAGATTGTATTTCAAATCTAGGCATACATGCATTCTGGAAAGGACTTGCATTTGTGATGATGGACTTACCCAGAAATTATGCTCCTTCAACTGATGATGGAACTTGTTCAAATAGGTATTTCCAGAATTTTCCTAGAATCCCTTGCTGGAGAGCCTTGACTCTTTTTATAAATACTTGAAGATTTGAGGAAGGAAACTTAGTTGGAGCCTTTTCAAAATAGCCTTAAGAGGCAACTTGTTGGCCTTTAATTCCTTCATTTTGAAATTGCTTATGTTTGGGTAGCGTTCATGGTGATATGGTGACCACTATCTGTTGGTTAGTGTCCCTCCTGCAGTTCCAACTATGATTGAATGTGTTGGGTATCCTCACATAATATTTTACGAAACTATGTGACATTAAGAATCATGGAAGAATTTTTTGTACGACTTTTTTCTCCAAGATTAAGCTCTTTCAAAAGTTTTATCTACAGCTTCTACATATCAGTTCAAGAACATTAATAAGGAAAACCCAAAATCCTCTAGTAAGAATAAACTTACTTACAACCACTATAATAAGAATGGGCAAGCCTTCAAATCTTACAACCACTATCATAATAATGGGCATGCCACTATCATAAACTTACTTACAACCACTATCAAATATTACATTCAAAAGTTTGAATATTTTCCAAAACAAGAAATTTACAATACAATAATTCTTGAATATGATACCTAATGTGAATCTTCTAACAATCAACATTTGGTTGTGCACCATGCAGATTGGTTTTCGAAAGGTACCCTAGACTTGAATGCAATCCTAAAACACTATCAATACTCTTAATTCTTGTAGGTTTAGAAACACATCTAGACAATTGTACCTTTAATCAATTATAATGTCCTTTATAAGTTAGAACATAATCCACTCAAGTTTCCATTGTTGAAGCCTTAATTAATCCTTTACAGTTCATTCGATGACTCAACTGCATGTGAAACATCAATTTTTTTGTGATGTGGCAAAATCATATTATTTATGAAAATATATTCCTTGTTGATTACCAATATCAAACTATGCAATATGAAATGCCCCTTGTCTTCATATATATAGTGGATGTCCTAAACCATGCAACTCTTACTTTGGTAGTAAGTAAGATGATATTTTATGTTCACATGAAAATTAAGACACATATTCAATCTTTAGGAGTTATAGGATATCAATAAAACTATATAAAATCATAAATAAAGCTTTCCCCATATGCATTGGTTTTGTTTTCCTCTTGAGGAAAGTATATTTCCTATGTTTCTTAAATTAGGTGTGCTAAGAGAAGCATCTGACTAATTTGGTCCTAAAAGTAATAATAGATTATTGTGTTTCATAAGCAGTATGTTGTAAAATAACGATATACTTGATTAAAAATAGTCCAAATAAAACTCCAAGAACATTCTATATGCATAAGACAAAATAATAAGTACCGGTAAGCTTCTAAGAAGATATTGTTCTTACATCATCAACACCTAGAACCTTTGGAGGAGCAAATTTTTTGTGATATGAGCATCCACTAGATGGGTGCATCCAACGACCAGTAATTCTCTCACCCAAACTTGAGTCATAGATATCAAAGTTCAGTAATTTATCAATATTTGCCCCTCTTTTTTCTAGCATTTCATCAAGCTACACAAATAAAAGAATGCCTTAAAACAGTACAAAATATATAGAAAATAGAAATGACAAATGAAAAATTCTAGAAGAAATAAATGAAATTATCAAAGGATCACATTAGAAGAAAAAAGATGAGGTGATTTTTTTAACTTCCACATTTCTATTAGTAGCATATAGTGTTCACCCATAGATGTCAAACCTTCTGAGATTGGACAACAATGCGACGAAAATCGTCAAGAATAAATCATTTCTAGCATAAAGGTTTATTAATGGATTCATCGATAATATCAACCACCAAGTCATCAGAGACAATCTCCCCATGTATAGCATAATGTGAACGTGTGTATACACCAATATTAAGGTTTAGATGCAAGGATCATAAATTCTTCAAAATGGACCCGTTAAAACAAGCATTCAAATATCTGAAAACTAATTTAATAAAATGTAATTGAAAAAACTCAGAGTTGATGATTAATTCTTTAACACACCCAATCCAATTTTAAACTTTACCTTCTCCATAGCCTCCTTATCTTTTATGCCTAAAGGAGTCTTGGAGGATACTACTTCTCTTAGCATATCTCTTGTGGCCAAGTGGCATAAGCAATATTCCTCCTTAATTAATGGATATTGAGTACCCTTCCCTGATACATGCGGGCTTGCAAGTCACCATAACTAAATTATTGACTCCAGACAAAAAAGAGTACAAAGAATCCGCATGCAGATCATAACCACATAAACCTGTATGCATAAATTTTGACTCATTTTAGAAATAGCAGAGAATATATTGTGGGAAGTGCTAGAAAAACAAATGATTAAGAACATTGCCTTAAACATCAACTTAGGTGACTAACTGTCAAACCCCAAAATTTCAAAAAATTTAAAAGTTTTATAAATAGCATAAATCATACTAAAACAGTCATTAATTAATGATTAGTTAATGCTACTTGCATCATAACTGAATGATCTTTACTTGTGCTTATATCATATGAAGAGTTTCTTGTCAGTTACTGATTGTTTTCTTTTGCAACAGCAAGGGGGGTTTTCTGTGACAGACTGGGCTTACTTAGCTACTAAGCTAATGCAGCAGTTTCTCTATCTCTTACAGATATACAGGTAAGGTTCGGGCTGCTGCTAACAGATCTTTTGAAGTATTAGATAATAATATGTTGTACCAATTCATTCAGTAAAAAAAATATAAATGTATGCTAGCCAGAATTATCAAGCTTATACAAGTACAGCTTTTTCCTATACTTCTTTCTTAAGATTTCACTGATAGACGGATAGAATTACCAAAGAAACAAATAACTATGTTCCTTTATATTAACAGCATTAAGTATCCCTAAGGAGTACTAATTCATTATTGAATTTACTGTAATGCAATTATACCTTTTAATTTCTTGCACCGTAAGTAAAACTGGGTTATTATGTTAGATCCTATTATGCTTATCCGTTGTTATCACATCATGCTAGTTCTTAAAATTTAAGATATGTTTTGATTCACAAAACAATTATAAGGATCTGAATTACGATACTTTCTGCAAGAAATATGTCTTCTTTTAGTTATGTTTAAGAGCTTGAACTAATGGAAAATCTATCTCTATTTCCACGATTAAATGACTGAATAAATTCTTTGAGCACTTTCTAGAACTGACTCTAGATTTTCATAATCAGTCTTAATATGAACTTCTCGGTTTAACTATCATCAAACAGAATGATATCACAATTCATAAACTGCTAAACAACATCCACTTACTCATCCCTTAAAAATATTTGAATGAGAATGATAACAAATCCTACTTGTTAGTACAAGGAAACAAAGACTATTAAAGATTGTTCAAAAAATAACACTAACAAGTCCCAAAGAGTTGGTGTAATCTCAATCTCAAAGCAGTGGATTACAAGGTAGAATTCTACAAGTTTAAGTCATAGAATGTCTAGTCTTTTACCGAATATGCGAAGTTATAAAAGTACTAAACATTAATAAAGAAATGTTATAATTTATTGCTTTTATTGGAGACTAGTATAATAGTCTTAAAGTCACAGAGTTGTAAGTTCTATGAACCATCACCACTCAAAGTTGTGCCCTTAACCCTAACTCATTGTGCAAGATTTATAAATAAAATTTATAAAGCAAAGTTTATAAAGTAAGGTTTTTAATCTTGAATGAGATCGGGAAAACATTGGTTATAACATACATACGATACTATTTTTGTCTTTGCAATGTAATTATTTCTAGCATGGTATAATGTTTATAAAACATAGTTTTATATGCTATATTTTAACAATGCAAATGTGTGCAAGTGTGATCATAGGTTATCGACCATATGAAATCTCTATTTAATGATTTGTTTGGGGAGCAAAAAGATTGCGTAAACATTACAATTTGACCCACTCGTAAACAATTATTAAATGTTGTTGTGGCTGTTTCCTTGCCAAGCACTGGAGGCTTATAAGGTTGACTCGACCCTAACTTGCATCAGTCTCTCCCTTGCCTTCGGGCTTGAAGCTTTGCAAAAACCCTCCTGGTTCGATTTAGTCGAAAGCTTGCTTGAGAGCAGCTTTAATGCTGCTTCCGTCCTCCATGCTTCTTCTCGGCTCTGTGAGACAGTTTGTATCTCGACTAAACTGCAGCCAAACGGTCTTGAAAGCCTAGGGTTTCACACGAGGGTTCCACAGTCAGCTCTGTCGAGGCGTAAGTACAAACTCCAGCTTGAGAAAGACAGTCTTTCCAATAGAGAAGATATCTCTTGACTTTCTATCAGCGTGCTCCATCAAAGGAATAAGAGATGGGTTGCGATTTCTTGGCTCTGGTTAAAAGATTGTTATTCGTTAGCTGCACATTTAGCCTCGCCGGTAAGTACAGCGCATTCTTTAGTTTAAATGTGAACATGGCTTACTTATGTTGATAGAGTTTTAACTTTAAAAAGTTCCTTCTCTTGCAGGGTTTAAACTCCTTACTGTAGAGTGGAAGACACCAGGTTTCAACGTACAGCTTCTCTCCGGTAAGCCCGGTCCCATCACGGCGTTCCCCTTGCTAGTTTAATTAGAACCGTTAGACAAGGGTTTGAGTGATGCGATGCAGAAGGTTACTCCAGCTCTGTTTTAATCTTTAAATGTATATTAGAATAGGTTTATTATGAACTCAACCCTTTGCTGTGCAAGGGTGATTCGACCTCCGGTCGATGTTGTAATTCACACATCTTTTCTGCTGCGTTAAGGGTTTTATAATAGTAATTTTGTATTCAATATAAAACAGCAATGGCTGTGAGCCTACTGGTAAAAGAGGTTGCGCCCTCTATACTCTGTTTACCTTGTAGTATTTTTAAGAATCGATTAGGGTTTTTACCCGAGTCTTGAATACGATTTAAAATATAGATCCTTTCTGTATCTTAGCTTGCCTGTACATGCGTTTGTTTAAAATTCTAGCCCATACAGGATAAATAAATTATGTTTATAACCACATCTTCTATGGGTTTATAATGCGACCAAAAATGAACCGTTGTCTTTTCTCTTAATATTTGTTAAGTTTGCAGAATTTGGGTTTATGGGATTCCATCCCTAATTATTATGGAGATTAAGTCAATTGCTTAATTGATTATTTAAATTTTAACTGTGTTAAGTAAATCTAAATTATTTAATCTATTGATAACTCTTCTCTTTCTAATTTAGTTGCGAGGGTTACGATATTGGTTTTTACTGTACATATATATTACTTCTTGTTTTATAAAGTGAGTAGGGTTATACCCATATATCAATATTATTTCTTGTTTTATTAAGGATCATAATACTATACTGTGATCCATTTTAGTATGACAGGGTTCTGTACATAAAGTACATTCTAGCTTTATGTACATTCCAGCTTTTTATTTAATAATTTTGTTATTAAATTTTCTTTACAGGTTTATAACCTAACTTTTGTTTATTTAAATGTTATAAAACAAAATAATCCTTTTTTAATAAAAAGGATCTGTTAAATTTTACTGATTATTACTATTGTCTTGTTAATATTGTTTATTTACTTTGTAAATGCACATTATATGACTGATTCATAAATATACTTTATTTGTTTATATTCCAAGTATAATTAACTAAGTTTGAAATAATATATTACTTGAATGTTTAATGTATAATGTATATAATGTTAGTACATTATTAGTAACATAATAATAATATTACCCCTTCTTAATGTTACTATCATTGTTATTTTAATATTATTACCCAATGTTTGGCTTGGGTTCCTTATTAAGTTATATTACTTAAATATTTCTATATATTATTTATTTAATATTATTAGTATGTTTTCATATACTCATCTATATAAACAACTGTGTAAGTGATAACATTCGTTTACCATAATTAAATAGAAAATTCAGTTATGAAATACCCTTAAACTCAGTTAATTAACAAAATATACTGTGCTTAAATATTACATTCTTAACTATTCTGCAGACTGGTACAAATAAGAAAATTATCTGTAATATCAAACAGATAAATTACGGATACCTGGTTATATCCTACGATTAGATTGTTTTAATTAACTTCTAAAAGGTTTAATCCTCTTTAAACTAGAAAATAACATTCATAACTTCAACTGCAGAAATACTAATCCATTTTTTTATTTTACAGATAGTATTTCAGAAACATAGATACAGTACTGAAACTAGTTGTAAGACTGTAAGAAAAATAGTTCATGAATTTGTAAAATCACTTGTGGTAACTGTAAGTAAAATAGGAACTCAGTTCAGAAGAATACTACTTCTAAACACTGAGATACTGTGCTAGAGTACTATCTGGTGATACCAGATGTGGAAAAACACAGTGATTACTAACTAATTATGCAGACATGCAAATTAACATAATATTCATCCATTCATACTCAGAAATCATAAAGAAATGAATGAAAGAACCTGATTAAGCTGTGGACAACAACAGCAATGGGAGGCCGTTCCTCCCTACCAATTCCTGGAGAGCGCTCAGACAGCGACTTCTCAGGACCCCCGAGCTTGCTCTGGTCTCCCTGGCTGGAACTAGGTGCAGCAAATCAGATACCAGTCTTCAACTCAGTATTAACTTTGAACTATCAGTCAGTTCTCTTAGCCCAAATAGCTGAAATCAGAATCAAGTTACTGCAGCAATCCACTCAAAAAACTTCCTTACTGTTTTTCCCTCTTTCCTCAATGAAATTCCTGAATAACATTCACCTGAATGAATTCTTTCTGGAATAAAATCTGAGCAGCCTGAGCTCTCTTCAATGAGTACTTTTTAAAGATTGCCTAGGTCTTAGTTGGGTTAACTGTCATTTAATGAGCCACCTGCTCAGATTCCACTTTCTTGGTGAATCATGACCCCAAATATAGGGAAGTTGCCACCTGCAACTTAGGAAGTGTTTGAGGATGCTGCCACTTGTCTTTTGCCTTTCCACCTAGTTCCATCCACCAGTTTGATCAGTAACCTCTTTTAACAGCTCTCCCATGCTGTTGTCTCCATAATTTATTTATTATTAATAAAATATTCTGAATTACACTCCATAACTGTTAACTTTGTTGAGTCATCAATCCCTACTTAGGATTAAGTTTAACATAATGTCTCAGAAATAAAATAAAACAAATTACATAATTTTACAAAATTGGGGTATGTGACAT
>LPNX010730830.1:1908-15819 GCA_001517045.1 Pseudotsuga menziesii | reverse complement strand
TTTTGGAGCATAATCTTTGTTCCATTACAGAAAACTTGCCACAATCTAAGAAACAAGTAAACCTCCTTGCAAAGTTTAATCACTTCTTCTAATGTCTGCTTGAGTTTTCCTTTGGAGTGTGTGAGGAATGTCGATGTGCAAAAACCAGTGACCTTTGAAAATAGTGGCATTGCAAGAGGGTGTGAGGAGGGTGTTCATGCTTTTCTTAGATTGAAAGCTCAAAATGCATATGGTTATGAGTGCATAGGCTGAAGATGGTGATAATTGCAAATGTAAAGTACTAGAAGCAGTAACTTCAGCAGCATTGAGACTTGTAAAAAACCATAACAAATGGTTATTGATTGGAGTGATGAACACAATCAGAGCGGCAAGAACCATACCTTTGAAGCGCTCTGGCTGGTCACTACAAGATCCTGAACCGACTTATTGTCTACAAAAATAGGGTATCAAGTGCAAAAACAAGGGAGCGGGGGTCGAACGATACCTTCAGCCTAGAAATACGAAGTTGACGTGTTTTTTTGGCCATGCATTGGATGCATTTGGTAAGTCTACGTGGAGGAGGTGCATTCGAATGGCCTGTTCTCGAGGGGATGTAGGGCTTTGATGCTTCTATCTAGGTATCGATACGGTACTAGTTCTAGTACCTAATTCATAATTGACATAAGAACATAATTTTCCTTTGGAACATGCTTAACCGGGTTTTCTTCAATGATGCAGCAGGGATAAAGATGGTCAAGAGAAAATTCATGCAATTGCTTTGTTGGATATCTGAAGATCAAGGTGCATGGCACTAATATTACTAATAGAAGGTATACAACTTACAAAAATTACACTTCATTGCCAAATTTGCAATTTTCCATGACACAATTAAAAATGACTAACATAAATGACTAATTCATATTCTTCTAGCTAGTCATTTATTTTAGTCATTTTTAACTCTGTCACTTATTATCTAGTCATATTTGTTAATTGGTGACTAAATTAGTCGTTAATTTTAGTCGTTTATAGTTGGGTCAATCAAAATTGCTCATATTTAGTAGTAAATCACTTGGAAAACCTATGGTGACTAGAAATTTTAGTCACCTAGTAGCTAATTCCTCATTTTGTACTAGTGTCATGAAAATTTTTAGACAAAATACTTTTTAAGAAGGAAAACATTCATTGGGTAGGTTTCAATAACTCCCTCCAATGTCTATAACCAAGCAGTGCTAGGACCAATATTTTTTGTAATAATGAAAGGTACCAACCAAAGGCATTGGAACTTGGTGTAATCCTTATTGTATTTGTGCTACTTATCCCACCTTACTGAAAAATTCCCGTCAGAGGAGGATATCTCATCGAACCATTTTTTTACCAAGTGTTGATGTCGATAGAATATGTTCTTGGCTCTTTCCATATCTTCCTCTAACTTAAGCATAGTATAAATCCTCTGCTGCAATAGGGATGAATCATCATCTTGGATGGATTGGGCTAACTGTAACGATGCGATGGCGAGATTAGATCGAAGGACGACTTCCTTTCCATAGAGTAGATAGTAAGGGGAGTTACCAATGGCTACCTTTGGAGTGATTCGTTATTCCCAAAGAGCATTGCAGAGATGGGTATGCCAATATTTGTGATGGGAGGTCACTGTCTTTTTTCAGGATGTTTATCAGGTTTTTGTTGGAGGATTCTGCAAGTTCATTTCCCTGGGGGTTGTAGTTGGACGAAAATTTAAGCTTGATCCTTTTCTCAGGGGCGTACCTAGTGAATTCAATGGATGTGAAGTATGATGCATTAAAAAATGAGATACTCATGAGTGCCGAACCTGGTGACTATTTTATTTTCAAGAAAGGAAATCACTTGGTTCGTATTACACAGTCTAAGAGGGACTGCTTCAACCAACCTGTGAAGTAATCAGTGGCGGTCAAAATGTACTTATGTTGTAGAGAAGACATAGGGTTGATAGGTCTGACAAAATCCAATCCCCATTGTTGAAATGGGAACTGGACTGCTACTGGCTCCAAAGGGAAGGCCATTTTTTTTACTTTTCCAGCAAGCCTCTGAAAAGGCTCACATTTTCTAACATAGGCATGAGCGTCCCTAAATAAGGTAGGCTAATAATATCCCGCCCGAATGATTTTGTGAGCCATTGTCTCTCCTAAGAAATTCCCACGAGCAGGTCCTACATGAAAGTGGAAAAGGATATCATTAGTTTGGTCCTTTTCTAAACTCCTAAGAAAAACTCCATCATAGTTTTTTCTAAATAGAACATTATCAATAAGCTGATAAGGAGCTTATTTTAGCCTTAATGCTCTACATTTCTTAGAGTCAAGGGTTTGAGGCAAAAACCCATGATTTATAAAAAACTTGATGTGATCATACCATTCAGATGTTGTCGTTTCAATTGCATTAACAAAACCTCTAGGGACAACTTCACAACAACATTTGAGCCCAAAATCCGACGACATCCGACGCAAAGTACGATTGTGTCGGATTGCAATGATGAAAAGTATTGTACGTTCTGAATTTTTTTTGTCATCTTGCAGAGTCATCGAATTTTTGACTTTACACATTGTAGGTTTTATGACAAACATGTTCGGCTGAAATTCGACAACCGTGTTGTAGGAAATTCAACGACCTTGTCACAGGAAATTTGATGATAGTTCATTTGAAATTCGACAACTATCATCATCATAATTTAAATTATTTTTTATAATTTTAAATATAAATGATAAATTATCATTAATTTTTATAATTTAAATTATAATTTTATTTTATTTTTATTAAAATGGAACTTTATTGTTTTAATTTTTTTTATTTGAAATTATGTTTATTTCTACAATTTAAAATGGTTAATAAAATATTTAATTACACATTTTAAAAATAATTATAATTAATTTTTATATTATTAAAAAACCATTTTTATTAATTTAATCAATTATTTACAATAAATACATACAATATTTATAACCAATTAAACGATAATTTATAGCCATATACACTTCGGATATAGAAAACAATATTGATATACAACCCATACATGAAGTCATGAAAACCTACTTATGGGATATTCTAGACATTCGTGTGGTTCATTACATGGGACCTCTTTGTAACAATCCCTTAAAGGATTATGTCCAACATGTTGTTGAGATACAAATTCTCTTATAAGTATGATAATTAGACATGCAATATACAATATGGTTGGGTAGGGAATTGGACAATGTCAACTTGTATGATACATTAATATGGTTGGGTAGGGAAAATGACAATTTTTACTTAGGTATTCAATTGTTAGTATTATAACATATGGAAAAGTTACTAGTGGTTCATTAGTGGAATCCAACATTAACATCAAAAGAAAACAAAGTTTTGTTTAGTGGTTGATTAGCGGAAGCACACATGGACCTCAAAGGAAAACAAATATTTCTACCGACTAATTTTTAGAACTCAATAATGGGTTGTTGGAAAAAATTGTTTAGAACTCAACATTAAGTTTTTGGCATAGAAAAAATGGTGCCCATTGACATGAATAACGCCATATAGGCATGACGTGATTTGATGCAATTAAGGTGATGTGATTTTATGCCATTGATAAGATCATATTTTACCACACTTACAAATCAAATACAATTAATTGTACCACAAATCAAGATGTCTTAAAATTCCTTCTTATGCCTAACTACTCCACCAACGTACCGTTTGGAACCATTGACTTGAACTTGTAGAAAAAACCTTGGACCACTCTTCCATATCAGTCACCATTAATTTATCCACCATGAGGTATGTTTTTGAACAATATGACTTTGGAAATATCTTCAATTCCTCTTAGCTAACACTACATCTTGCACCTGTAGAGGATACATTGGACCAGATCTCCATAAGTGGTCTTGGTGTTTTCTCAACAAACTATGCTAAAATGAAGTTACTCAAGGGTTGTTTTTCTTGAGTACTATATGAAATGATAGAGGGAATATGTGCAAGTAGAGTGAAGTGCTACAAAATGTGTGTAGAAACCCCACACCATGCTTGATATCAACCATATGAACCCCTTAGTTAATGGGTGTTCCTCAAGATATGTGCAAGACACTTGTGAATACAAGTGTGTGAAATAATCTCTTCAATATGCAAAGCGTTCCTCCAAATGTGAACAAATTGTGGTCATCATTGTCATTATCATCATGATCATGATCATCATCATTGTCATGATCATCATCATGATCATCATCATCACTTTCATCATGATCATGATTATCATGATTATCATCGACATTGACATCGACATCAGCATATGGATGTGGCTTGAGATTCAAAGGCTAGAATTAGATGTGGCTTGAGATTCAAAGCTTAGAATTGTATTATTCTTCTTAAGATAAAAGGATCTCGGTTTTTGGAACATTTGTAAGACAAGATCACATTTGTAAGACAAGATCCATCTCTCATTCTCCTCCCTCCATAGTTTGTTGTATTGATGAAGTGTTCAAGCTTATTTTCATTTCCAAAATGAGGATGATCTATTTTTTGTGAGTTTTGTTTTTTATGAGGAGGATCATCATCATCATCATTGACATCATCATCAGCATCATCATCATCATCATCATCATTATCATTGAGCAACAAGTTAAACCTTGGACTGGTTATGGACTTCAATGCCTCCATGGCTCCCTCATCATAGCATCATAGTAAAAGGAGGTGTAGATCCGGTCTGCTATGAACACTAGTAGTACAGATGCTCATCTAAGATGCAAGTTCAAGTGCAACGTCTATATGACAATATCATATCTTAAATATATCTATAGTATCTATGTTCATGGCAAGTCAAAGTATCTGTGGCGACATAATATAGTAAGGAGGATCCAGCCTCTCCAGAGTTCCAGGTAAAATAGGCCCCATAGGAACATGACCATGACCTATTCCACTATCCTTGGACCGGATTCCACTATGACTAGGTGTCTTCCGCTACAGGCCAGGTTTACTGACTCGGTCTTACCAAGCAGTACTTATGCATGTGAATCCAAGTTAGTGGACAAGTGAAACGGCTATTATCCAAGCATTCTAGTGGACTTGGGTGCTATACGAGGCATACCAGGGATAAACATTTAGAAAGGGTATGGTTTCTTCCATAGAATCTGCAGTTTAGATCCCTGATGACTAGTTTCCCATTGGAACCATCAAAATGATATGAGGTTTTGCAGTTGTTCCAATATGAACACGTAGTGGATATGGCTCTACTATGAGGTAAGTTTCATTGCAATGAACACTTCTCTACGGCACCATCATATATGTATTAACCATTGGTAAGTTGTATTAACCATTGGTAAGCTGCTTCTATGGGCCTTTTTTGGTCATGACACTTCTCTACGGCACCATCATATATGTATTAACCATTGGTAAGCTGCTTCTAAAGGGCCTTTTTTGTTCATGACCAGGTAGAGATGCGCATATCATATATGAACAAGTGGAGATACCTTAATTAGGTAAGCTACGTGGCCATGACCAATTCTCTATGCGGATCATAGGTGAACAGCTTCTCTATGCATTGGAAACATGTTTCTCACAGTAGAACTAGTGGAATTAGCTGGTAGGGCGACCAAGTAGATATGCAAGTTTAGATCTGCCCCATAGCATTAGCCTAGCTCTGTCTCGGGCCGGTACTAGTGGCTATGAAGATAGAAGTGTAAATGTATCTATGGCTATATCATATGTGTGTAAGGGATCTATCCTTCCTTTGCTAGTAGGCACTGGAATAACCAGTTAGAGTAGTTCGCTGGAGCTAAAAGAATTCAAGTTGTTCATCGCCAGGACATGGAGATGCTGGTATCGCAGGACGTATATATTGAAGTAGTGTATTTAATGTGTCCATGTATTGATTGATGTCTGAGGTGATGTATGAGCCATGTATTGCTTCTATTTCCCCCTTGAAACTATTAAGAATGTGATAGGTGGTATTTGTCTGGCAATGAAAAGTATTTATCTCCTTGTTGTTCTGTCAGTTGTTGATAGTGTATGGGAAGGTGGTGAAAATAATGGTGAATAATATAGGAGCTCCTGGTTGAGTGGATCTCGATACCATCAACTAGCCCAAACTAAGATGGCACTTACTCTGTGGCTGGGTTCAACCAACGTCTCCATATGAGTTCAACCTGCTGCCATAGCATTGCGAGGACTTCTATTCCCAGGAGCCCAGTCGAGTATTAGTCCAAGTGGAGTAACTGGATCTCCAGAGCCTTCATATGGACATTGAGTACCAGAATTTAGTGGATCACCACCTACCTAGTGCAGACGTAGTGCCAGTTAAAGTGTCAACGTCTAAGAGAAAACTTAGGATTGTCCAGCTTTTGCATTAGCACCACCTAGTAGTAGTGGATCTCCAACAGCATCAACTAGTTTAAACTCATACGGGACACTATTCTGCCAACAAGTCTCCATCATGGTGATCTCCAGAGAGTTAACGACTTTATGCAACATCGTATAGTAACAAGTGGAGATATGAATCCAAGTAGTGTAAAGGTATAGAAAGCAACATCATAGGTTATGAACCGTATCCATGCAAGCTCATAGAGGTTGTACAGGGCTCCAATCAATGTTAAATTCACGTAGCAAGTATCAGATTTGAAAACTTATATATGGCAACATTATATTGCGGAACACTGATGACAAAAAACCGGTTTCTCTGGCTTTCACAAGGCTAGCACTTGGATTGAACTTTGGGGCTATGGCTTTTATTCAACCCATGGATAGCTTATGAGGCACATTCTCTAGAGATGCGAGTATATAAGCTCTCTCTCTTTCGGCATGTCAGCTAAGGCATTTCAGCTATGGAAGGTTTGGGTGCAAAGACATACCAGCCGCGGAGAAATGAAGTACAAGAGGGCCTTTTTAACTAACTACTCTGCAAAACTTAGATATGCGCTTTCAAAATGTGGTTTATATTTTGTATTTGTAGTAGTAGGTATGGCTGGACGATATCTGCTCGTTAGGTTTCATAGGTTTTATCCTTGGACGAGTAAAAAGTAAACTTCTACACGGTGATATCTTACGTGAAACTTATCCATGCAATTTATAGCTGCCTGAGCATTTATATGGCAACCAAATTGTTGTAGTTCAGTCCAAATTCTCCCGGCGGCACCTATAGCGGGAGGAGACCGGTAGCGCTTATTTCTTTTGGGCCTTGGCAGGCAAAACTTAGCGCTTAGTTAGATTCTTGATTTGATGAATAGATTTCAGAGCTCTGGTATTTGTCTCCATGTTTTTGCCAGTACAAGAAATGATCTGGTTGATGTGTAAAAATGCTGGCCGCTGCCACAGGCTCTAGTTAATAGCAAGTATTGTCTTGTCTACATGTTTGTAAATCCTTAATCTGATGAATAGATTTATATTTGTTTCAGCCTGTTTGTAGATCTTCGATTTGATGAATAGATTTCAGTGCTCTGGTATTTGTTTCAACATGCTTTTGTAGGAACAGATAATCCGGTTGATGTGGAAATTGAAGCTCCAATTGCACTTGTATCTCACTGCATATTAAGAGATTATATTTTACGCGGTAAACTATTCTCTATTCTATGTAGATGTTTGGTTGGTTTTTGGTTTTCTTAATGCAATGTGTCTGTTTTTTTTAAACAAAGTTAATATAATGAAGAATTCAATAATTAAGTGGTGTTTTTTAAAACGAAAGTAATATAATGAAGAATTCAATAATAATAATGTAGTGTTCTTTTTATGGGTTTTTTTTCAGGTTTATGGAAGCGATCGGTCACGTTTTGTTGTTCATCCAGCTTGATGGCTTATGAAAGTTATTTACAACTTTTGTATTTTTTTTGTTCATCCAGCTTGGAGGCTTATGAAAGTTATTTACAAAAATTATTTACATCTTTTGTATTTTTAGTTATTTATTTAGGAAGAAGACTATATGTATAATGGTTCAGAGTTTGAATTTCAATTTTTTTAAATTCAAATGGTGATGCTAGTTTCTGCAAAGAATTATAAAAGTTATTTATAAAATGTGAAATTCAAATTCTTCAAAAATTATGAAAGTTATTTAGAACTTTTCTTTTTATTTATTTTTTTATTTTAGGAGGAATACTATATATAATTGTTCATAGTTTGAATTTCACTTTTTTGAAATTCAAATGGTGATGCTAGTTTCTTTCTACATCTTGGGGATTCATATGTGCTAACTTGTTATGTTTAATAGGGAAAATATAATATTTTGATATATTTTGCCAATTATTTCCCCACTTCCACCATCATAATATGTTTTTCTTATTATCTCCCCAACTCTCTATTATGTTTTCCCTACATTAGAGTAGGTGTAGAGGGGAATAATTGAGAAAGGATGTTATGTTTTCTGTAATATCCCTAAAATCCATAAAAAAATACATTGTAAGGTCAATAAAACTATTAGGATCTAAGGGATATCTATAAATAGTTTCGTCTTCATGTTATGGATTTCTCTTGTAGGTTAATACGTGGTATTTTATTTGCGATGATATTTATTGTTGTTTATTTGTATACTGATGTTTTTGTATATTTATGTCTTTTATTTCTTTAATGATGTTTCTTGTGCGATTCAGAGTCTACTTTTATTTATAATTGGACGTTTATCGCGTAACCTAGTCTCATTTACTACAATGACATGGATTACTTACCTTTGCTTCTAAAGGAAAAAGGGTGGCTGGAATTACATACAACTCAATAAAAAAGGCATGAAAAACTCCTACGACCTAGGATTACTTAGTTCGTTATGAACTAATGCACGAGGAACCTGTTGTTTTTGCAGGTGCTAGGTAGCTGAGCCTATGCTGAGTGTATGTTCTAAAGCAGTGACAAGATTTAAAAAGAAGGGTTCTAACCCTAAAACTAAGGGTTTAAATGCATCATGTAAAACATAAACAAAATAAACAAAGGGCTAGTGACTTTAGGGAAAGGGTAAAAATCAAAACCTTAGTGGGAGGTGGTTGAGGATTTAAAGGAGACCACATGAAGGGCTTGTGTCACCTTCCACGGTGGACTATGCATAAAACAAATTGCTAGGTTTTCGAAATCCCTCTTTTGCATGTTGAAGTGGTTGAGGGGAGAAAGCTCCCTGCCTCGTGGTTTCATTGGAAAACATGGACATAAAGTTATAGGGTTGTCAATGTTGCTAAAGTATACACTTCTTCCTTGTATACCATTCTTACTTGCTTATTATTTTTCATCTGTCACATGTTCTAATATTTGACTCGTTTTCATGGCACGTTCAACGTTGAAGCAAGCTTGCGACTGAGGGAGAGGAAGACCATGAACCCACAACCTGGTAAGCCTATGCACAAGGGTCCTTATACTCTAGTTGGTCGTTATGTGTTTTGATAGGTTATGGGGATTATCTATTTGTATTTTTAATGGTTTCCCATTTAGAGTTTAAACAAGTTTGTAATGGGATTATGAGCCTCTTCAGGTGTTGGAAGAATTTGTAAACTTAATCTTTATTGTGGGTGAAATTACTACTTAATCAAAACCCTATTTTTGGGATTTCATGGTTGTATCGTTGTTATGTTTCCTGCACTCTGTGTTGAGTTAAATTATGAAATTGTGGTCTCATTAATTCCTAAGCAAGCTCTTAATGGTGAGAATGTATTTTGTTATGGATTCTCTGTATTTGGTTTTAAAATTGGATAGCTGGTGAATGAAGGTGTGAATAGTGGTGTTTTTAATTTGTGGGTTTTAAATTGTTTGCTCTCTCTATTTAATAGAATGTCTTGGAAAATGTATTCTTTTTATTATGGGGATCAATGTACCCCATTGATGGTGGAAGCGCTCTCCGTTAGGAGTGTGATTTTCGGCAATGGAAAGATGGATATATTTCCTTGTAATAGTTGTTTTAATGGGAAAATATTTTGTGTAAATCGCTTCTTTGAAGGAGCGCCAGAAAATACCTAGCTTTGTCCCCTATTTTAATTTTTAATGTGGCTTAATGAATTTATAAGCCAACGCTAGAATTGTTGTTATGTCAGCGCTAGAAGTGTGGCCCTTTTACATGATGGCTAGAAAATTCACTCTTTATGGGATTTGATGGTTGGTTGGTTATCGTGATACCTTGGTTCACTTATCTAGATGGCTCTATATTTTTATTCAATTATTTTTAATGGTTTAAGCAGTATTTCATCCAATGCTATTCATATTTTATGGAGTTATAATCGTAGTTCCATGGACGTTGATATATGTGCACTTGGTTTCCAAGGGATTTGATCCCTAACTCACGAAATTGTTTTATTGTTGGCCTGTCAATCGTTATTTAATTGATAGTTTATTTATTTTGTTATATTGGTAAACCCTTCATGGATGTTGTGTAGTAGAATGCTAACTATTTTATTTTTAATCTAGATTTATAACCGTGTGGGATGATTGTACAAGTGTTGAATTTATAAGCTAGATTTAATATACAGAGCTCCATCATGATCTTACTCTGTTGCAGCGATCTTCTCTTGGAAATATGATTATGCCCTATTTTGAAATGGTTAAATAATTGTTTGATTATTAAAGTGTTTCGTTTCTAGTATCTATGGTTCGTATGTTTAAGGATTTCTGTGTGGATTCAAAACTATTTATGATGTTTTGGAAATGGTTTATCGTAATATTTATAAGGGCTTAATGTTAGAAGCTAGTCTAAAACCTAAGACATTTGTAGAAGCTTTGAAAATAATTTATCACAATCCTATAAGAAATTATCCTTAGATTATATCCTAAACTATAAAACATTTAAAACATTTATTCTTGTTGATGAAGGATTATTTACAACTTCTAATACAAATCTTCATAGCTGAAATCTCAGAGTGTAAAAATATTTGAAAGTAGAAATAAAATATGGGATAAAGAAAACCTATTACATGCAGTAGCGTAGCTTGTAATGGCTCTATCACCTTGCACAATTCAACACACAAAATTAATAATACACACTCTATTTCTAACCTAATGAGCGGTAACTCGATGACCTCAGAACTACCATGTTCCTTCCAACATTGACTCGAAACAATTCCTGGTTCTAAATCGGATCCCCCCAAGCTGGCTCCAACATGCAAGAGAAAAATAGAACTCCTAAGGATGCAGATGTTTGGATTTGGAATTCATGCTATGTATTCTTTAAGTGTCAGTTTTTGAAATTCTCTCCAATCCTATCGAGGAATAACGATCAGATCTCCCCAAGCCTTCTCTTGGCTCTTATTTCCATAGATATTCTTTGGGAAAAGGTGTGGTTGATTTAACTTCAGTTAAATCAAGATTTTACTATTTTATTGAAAATAATTCTTAGTTTCACTTTTATGTAATATACATTATTTTTTTTTGTTAACTAGGAACTTTCTACTAGTTCCTACTTAAGTTTAGAAAAAAATCTTTATTTATATATTTAGTTTATAAGATAATATATACTTACTTAGCACTTTTGTTATCTTCATTTCTTTTAACACACACACACACACACACACACACACATATTATTCTCATAAGTGTATGTAGATTTCACTTAGATCTTTTATTTATATTTATTAAAATAAATTGATATATATATAGACATATTATATAGACTTAATTATTCAATGTATTCATTTATTATTATCCATGCATTAAATAACATAATTGTTTATTCGATTCTCCTTAGTTTAAGAATGACTCATTTGGGGGTTGGTCGGTCAACTAGGATAGGTCGCCCTAGATTTCCTTGCATGTTGGATTACCTCGTATTCGTGGAAGTATCATGCGCTCCTTGATGAGAAATAGATTGTGATTTCAATTAATCAACTTAAATAAGTATGATGAATTTTAGGAATATTTTGAGTATTTCCAACTCAATACCCTTAGTTGCAGTAACCCCTAGTGCTATTCATAGTTTATGTTGAACACTAACAAACACACATTACACTAGTACAATTCCAGATCCTTTTTCTCAACACTAATACTAGGATGCATTTTTACAATACACCTAGGGATACAATGGAAAAAGATTCGATGCACCAGAGCTTATGCTTAACATCATGTTTGAGTGCTCCAGGTATTTTTCCCAACACTTCCATCCTTCACTTGCTGGGGTTACCTATGTGCTCCATAGTTTATGCTCAACACATAGTCTCATAACCCATGTGCTCCAACAATTATGCCCAACAAATGATAGAAATCAATCATGTAATTAGTCTTCTACATAATACATCACAAAATAATCATCTCAGTATATTAGGGCTTGTGCCTAATCTTATAATACATAAATCAAGTAGATTGGGACCTATGCCCAGTACAACAACAACAACCCTTGTCCAGTAGGGCATGTTCCCATATATAATCATAGAACAAAATAATAAAACATGTGCATTGGGGCTTATGCCTAGTATATCTATATAACCAAAATAACTCATGTGTAGTGGGGAATATGCCCAATATATAGACATAAATATAACATCAAATTAAATCATGTGAAGTGGAGATCATACCCAATATAATCAAGGTCAAAACTCTGGATATTACATCCATCCCTGCTTAGAACAACACCATCCAAGTGCTCAAGGGACTAGAAATGAAATCATGAAACAAGGCGGGGTAAATGTCTTTTATGGTGGTTTCATTCTCTGATGTGGCCTCATCGGGCCCAAAGTGCTTCCATTTCAATTTTATTTAGACAATATTTCGCTTCCTGAGCTATACTTCCCTCTTCACCAAAATGTGAAGGGGCTCTGGCATAAACTCCCCTTCAGGTTCCACCTGTAGCAAGGACCAATCAATCAAATGTTTGGTATCATAGACATATTTCTTCAATAAAGATGCGTGAAAAACATTATGAACCTTTATGTGAGCAAATAAACCAGGATTAATCTTTGTGCCAACTTTCTACACATCCCCAGGATTAATGAGCTTCTTTTTTCCTTTACTTTTAAATAAACATTTTTTCCAACTTGGGAATTTTTATCCTTTCTCTTTTTAAATCCCATCACGCTTTTGGAGGTCTTGTGCCTCTTTTAGATTTTGTTCCTCTTTGGTGACTAGCTATTCTAGGTATTTCAGTAAATTTATCCCTAGCATGAGCCTGTCTATCGAGCTATCCCAAGTCGTCGGTGTCCTACACATTCCACCATAGAGTACTGTTGAGGCCTCGGGTGTGTATGTGGCTGAAAAGGGTCCAAGGCTCACAACAGAGGATGAAAACCCAGCCAAAGGCTTAAGGAAATCCTATAAAAGTATTACCCTATCCTCGAGCTGTTTGGTGTGGTTAACACCCACAAAAATTTGGCCTCCACTGGCACTCTTTGATTCAATGAGTTTAGATCTTGGAAGGATTCGTCTTCCTATGAAGGAAAATTGGATTGATGAGGGAAATAAAAGGAAAATGTAATCTAATTGTAAAAGGAAATCTAATCTAGATCTACACTATTCTAAGAGAGGTATTTGGTGTGTTCACAAATCAACCTAAGATGTAAGACAGATAAGCATTTAATCAAATTAACAAAAATGTAAACAAGATCATTTAATTATCATTTAACTCGCGATCAATTAATGAAAATTAACTCACAGGAACTTAAAATTAACACATTCAAGGTCAACCTGCATCTAAGTATGTCAACTCAAAAATTAACATATATGTTATCTAATTTACCTTGTAATCACTTGCAGAAATAGATAAATATTTTAACAGAATAAACTCTTTAAAAATTTATTAGTACACAAATTACTGGCAGAGAGAAATCAAGGCTATGAATAAATGCACTCATTAATTGCAAAGGACTAACAGTAATATTGATCCATCTGAAATAGGAAAAATCATAATTTGTTAACGAAACTTGATCAAATAAATAACAACAGATATGAAAGGATATCATTACTGTATTAAATGAAGTTTGCAAAAAATTACAAAACCTCAAGTAAACAGAGGTATCTCTAGTCTCTTGTCCATAATTTTCCCTTCCAAAAAGT
>LPNX010730815.1:596681-613434 GCA_001517045.1 Pseudotsuga menziesii | reverse complement strand
AGAAGAAAAGAAAGCCCTTGAATAAACATAATGCAAGGTTATCAACTCTACCAGAGAGATCAAATAATCAAATAAAGATAAATATATGCATGGAAGAAGAAAATATTCTTGAATTATTATCTAGAGTAGATCATCGAAAGAAAATGACACAAATCAGAGGAAGGACACTGTGTTTGCCACCAAAGGATGATAAATATCGATTGTGAATTGAAAAAACATACGTTAATGAATACTATTCACATAAATATGGATCATGCAAGCTACTATGAATTTCAAAACCTATGTTAATGATTACTACTCACTTCCTTTGATGAATGTCGATGCCATATTAAAAAAAATGGTGCTAGAACCTACACTGTAACAGGTGAATTAACTAGATATGGACATTCCCTTATGCCTCTGGAAATTGCCAAAGACCTTGAAAGAAGTCATATAAAGAACTAGTCTATGTGGAACAGATCCCCAACAAAGAAAATAATTATGTGGCATTTTTAATCAGAGGATTAACCACAAGAATACTTGGAGATGTAAGTACGATCAATGAAACTCTAACCTAGCATCACCACCGGAGCTCAAGAAAGAATATTGAATGCAACAGAATGTAGGACCTATGCTTGAGTCAAATGATTTGAATGAAGAGGATTTTTTTTTAAATCCCATATTTACCCAAAGAAAAAGAATTAGACTAGACAGTGTACCACTTGGAACCAGAAGGGACTATAGAGAATTCCATAAAAATAGCAAATATGGAACCAGAAGGGACTATAGAGAATTCCATAAAAATACCAAATATGGAACCAGAAGGAACTATAGAGAATTCCATAAAAATACCAAATATGGAACCAGAAGGGACTATAGAGAATTCCATAAAAATACCAAATATGGAACCAGAAGGGACTATAGAGAATTCCATAAAAATACCAAATATATGTAGCAGTGGATAGTCAATAAGAAGATTATAAAGCCCCTTCATATAAGCTAAAGGTATTTTTTAGCTAAACACATGTTTTCATATCCCATGCATTTGTCTATTATAGAACTATTCCCTTTTGCCCCCGCGAACTCTTTTTATAATTTTTTTTACACAAGCACCTCGACCGAGGATTAATAAATACCTCGACCGAGGGTTAAGAAATACCTTGGTAGAGGGCTGAACAAAACCTCGGTCGAGGGATTGATAAAAGCTCGGTCGAGATATTAAAACCTCGGTCGAGGGCTTGTTAAACCCTCGACCTAGGTATGTTTTTCTGTTTTTGTTGAAATGCGGTTGCCAAAAAGTGTTACCCAGGTCCACGGATTCACCCACTTGTACTTAGCTGCTAAGCCATACTTAGATCCCATGGCATCTTCAAAACCAGACTTAGTAGCTTGAAACCCTCAGCAACAGGCTCTTCATACTCAATGGCCCACCTTTTGAGCTTTCTATTTGTGCATGTGCTTCTGAGCTTTCTGAGCTTTCTAATCTTTATATCTGCGCACGTGCTACTGCATCTGCATTGCAGCAGCCTCCCTCCTCATATTGTTATTGCGCTGAGAGGTGCTCTACAACCCAGTATGGGGGAGATCTTGTAACGTTATGTAACGTTACGTAAAGTTACGTAGATGTCCGCTATAAAAAACAAAACTTTTAATTATATTCCAAAATAAATGTCGGCCACACAAACAACCTAATATGGGAGAGATGTTGTAATGTTCCTACCTAACAAAATAATAATAATAAAAATAAAAAATTTAATTATCGGCCATAAAAAATGTCGGTGAGAAAAAAAACACAATATAGGGTAGATGTTGTAATGTTTCTACTTAACAAAATAATAAAAAATAAAAAAATTGAACTATTGGCAAAAAAAAATGTTGGTCGTGCACATGGTTTTAAAACCATGTGCAAGGCCTCCTAAAAAAACCAATGGTTTTATTGCACATGCTTTAGGAGGGCCTTACAAATGGTTTTAAAGCCATGTGCAAGGCCTCTTAAACAACCCATGGTTTTATTGTGCATGGTTTAGGAGGTAGTTGAAAATGGTTTTAATACCATGCGCAAGGCCTCCTAAACAACCCATGATTTTAGGATGGCCTTGCACATGGTTTTAAAACTATGTATGGGGGAGATGTTCTAATGTTATTTCCTAACAAAATAAAAATAATAAAAAATATTATATGTAGCCATAAATAGTATTAAATATTAATAATAAAAATATTATTTGTGCACCTTAAATAAAAAGATGTGCATTTTGGTATGAATCACATTAAAGTTGATAGTTGAGTGCAATACTTAAGAAGAGGCTTGCACCTCCAAAGATTTGATCCCTCTCGATGCTTGATAGAGCCTAGGATTTGGATCTATGCTGGTAAATATTGCAAATAAGGTTACCTACAAACACACATGTTAAACAATAAATTTTGTTACTTGCTGAAATAACTGAAAAATCTACATAGTAATTTCACAAAATTTAACATGGAAAAAAGAAATAATTCCAACAAACAACAGGTGTACTCAAAAGGGATAAACATTTAGAACCAGTAGACCTACAAATACATGAACATGAAATACCTCTCCATAAGCCCCGAAGATCAATGGCAGCACTGTGCAATGCAAGAAATTCTTTCCGAGCAATATATGAACAAACTTTGCACTGAATATTTTTTGTTGAATTTCTCAATACCTCAGTTCTTCTAACATCTAATTCAACCATTTGACTCGCTCTAAGGAAAACCTTGGTTTCCCCTATATGAATAGTAAAGGCAATTTTAGGTTGTTTTTATTAGTATTTTAACTGAATAAAACAGTGGTGGAAGAATCCACAACCTTAGAACATATACCCTGGAAACTAAAGACATTTTTGGGGAAAAACTAGAGATATAATGTGCAAATATTCAGGGCTATTATATTGTTTTGGAAGGTCGTTGCCTCGTACTTGTATTTTTCATTTTCTATTGAACTTATATTGAAGTTCACATGTATTTCAAATAGGGAAAATGATAAAATGAGTGGTGTTTTGTCATATTGAGGCCTTTTGACTTCACATATGAACTTAGGCTATGTATGTGGGCTATTCTTCAATATAAACTTTGTCTTTCAACTACATGTATTCAACTTTGAAGATATATCTAATACATTGACACGAGTATTTGACATGGTATTTTCATCTTTGTAGCATATATACATGGCTATAAAACACATACTGTAGGTCTGTTATAGCTTGAAGGGGTCTGTTATAGCTTGGTATTACCTGCATCATTTAAGTAATTTAAATCTATTAAATTTTCAGTCTTTTGGTGACTATATAACATCCTAAACAAAATCATAACAAATTCCCCACCTTCTGGGACATAGACATGAGAACAAAATGAACTTTATTTTTCTGTAAAATGACAATATTTCTAGATAAAAGCTCAAATCTATTAATAAGAGAATTATACTATCATTTTTTGGTATATCTAGTAGACAGAAAATGATAAACATATCAATTTGATGAGCAGATAAGTCCTTAGTGTTGGGGAAAAAAATTCTTATGCAAATACTTCCAATAAGAAATAGGGATTGTATGTCTTACCAAAAACAACTTTAGAAAGCTACACATATTGGTTGTATCATTTCCCTAGCACAGATTCAAGTAATCTAATAAGAAGCCTAGGAGTATACAATTGCTAGATATATGCCACAAAGAGAGAGATGATTCCCAATTTTGTGTAATATTCAACATAATGAAAACGATGAGACTTGATAGAACTAAAAATTATGATTTGAATAAACTTTTCAAAGAAGGGAACTTTGTTGCTTAATAGAAAAACACTAAAAAAATCTAAATCCATTGTTGCTTGAGTCAGTGCAAGTCCTTAAGGAAGTTGCCCATTGTTATATTTTGGCTATTGACACCAAATATAGAGGGTGTTGTTCCCTCTACTTTCCTTGGGTGTGGAATTCAAGATCGCAAGCTTTGATTCCAATTGATATCAAATTGAATAGCCTCAACACTAAAAAACAAGAGGGTTATTATTCTTTTATTAATAATTCATTCTACATAGAATCACCTATTCCATATATAGGCATACAAAATAGGTATGTCACATTTGATTCTCTCTCTCTCTCTCATACACACACACACACACACACATACAACCATCACTAACCGATCTCTAACAATGTGTCTAATTAGTATTATCCTCTTCTTCTTCTCTGCATTTGTTGGTGATGTTATATTTTTCACCCCTATTAATTGGTTGATTTGGCACATGCAAATGTATCAATTGCCAACAAGAAAACATGAATTCAGTCAAAGCATTAACCATAGGTTTTAAGAAAAGAAATATTTTTATTGTAGCCTAGGTACTATAGTTTTGTAATCAAATAAAAGACTAATATTTGGATCTGAAAATATTTATTCAAATCTGGCTTAGGTTTTCAACTCTCAAATTCTAAATAAGCCTTGAATTATTTGGCTTGAAATTTGATGCGATGAATCTAATTTCCTTGTTACGTCATATCTTTTTCAATTACTTAAGGTCTTATTTTCCAGTACCTTTTCATATCAAATATTTTGGACCATGTTTTATCATATTTTTTGGGACACATGTTTATCATACCTTGTAACTATTGCGAATAAAATATATGATAATTTTTTCAAAGAGCCATCCTCAGACATTGTTTTAAATTGCAAGTGTGTGTACAACCATTGCAACTACCCTAAATGTCTAAAGCTGGACGAGGAATTCAAGTTGCAAGTGTCTACACAACCATTGCAACTACCTAAATATCATAAAATATGTAAAGATGGATGAGGAACCTGTGAACCTGAGCTAAGTAAGGGTTAGGAAAAACAATCCACAAAATAGATTTGGAATTGCACCAAAGTATTAAATTATAAACTGCTTCTATGAATAAAATCATTATGTATAAGGAATCAGGATACAAGCATACTAAAGCACGCATCAGCATAAAACTTATCAAAATTTTCATGTTGATGCCATAAAACAAGAGATACCACCTATCAATGAAGCTGCACTATTTGTAAAGGTTATCTTGGTATATAATATAGGTTTCCAGGCACTCATGTCTTGACTTCCAAATGGATCTTCATCAAATACAACTCATTTCCCAGAAAAAATAAATTCCCACCCTTACGAAACACCTAAAGGTTGTATAATTTTTGTTAAGAAATTATATATTTTCAGATTAACAGTAAGAGAAAAGTAATACTTTAAGGAGAAATTTTTGATAATAATAATAAACCTCAAAACCAAAATCCAGATGAAATTGAGAATCCTTACACAGTGATCCTTGAATAAGGTTGTCGGCATTGATCCTCAAGTATTGCAACACCCCTTGTAAATTATCTTCAATAAGTTTGACACAGTTTACATCCAAAATTACAGAGAAGCAGCTCTTGATTATGGGATTGTTGAAAATAAAAACTCCACAATAATCATCAGAAACGGTATGTGAATAGGTTCTATGTGCATCCAGTATGCTGACAGAATCTGGCTCTGAAATAAATTCACATTCCATGATTAGTATCTGACTTAACCACTCTTCATGATTTTAAATCACAATGCTAGAAGGAAAGACATGAAGTAGTTCTAAAGAAAGGCCTTATAAGTCTACATTATTACTATCTTCATGTTGAGCATAAATCAAATACAAGTGACTAAGGACATCTTGAATCTCAAAAACTTCATCATCTATAATGTCACACTCATTTTGTGTAGGTTCCACTGTAGACTGCTCGTCATTTTCAGAATATATAGGCTTAATATTAGACATATTATCAGAATATATGCATGAAGGAGAATGTTTCCTATGGTGCAATTCCCTAGAAAGCTATAAAAAACCAATCACACAATACCAGTGCAAGGTGCAAAGAAAAATCCAATTTTGGCTAGACACTTATGAAATGATGACCTTAGCAAATTTGATGACTTTCCTTGAAAAGCATCTAAAAACTCCTCTTCTCCTACCTGAGTCCAAATATGATCAACATTCATGAAGTGTGTTTCACTACATGTTGTGGAATCCTTGACAGAGATAGTTGCACATTAAAGATGTTTCTTTCCTAACATGTGATGTCCAAAAGAACCCATTGTCAACCCATACTCACACACCCCATTTCTTATATTATCTTCAATTTCCCATTCAGATAAAGACACTTCAACCCTTCCATTATTACTATTCACATTGTTGCATCCTATATCACAACTTTGGTATTTAATATTCCCAATGGTTCTTGAAAAAAGGAATTCCTTGAGAGAAGCAAGATATTGGTTGTTTCGAGCAATCTAACTAGGTGGCAAAAGGGGGGAAATTCCTGTTTCTTTTTCTCAAGGATTCACAGGTTCCAAATAAATTAATTTTTTTCAGCATAAATCCCCTTGATATTTTCTACACACTTTTTCAAGCACAATATTCTAGGCAATGATTGATCTTCCATTGATTTTATTGTGATTTGCTCTAGATTTAATGCTGGCAGATCACTGTTCGACCTCCAATCAAAATATACACAAGCAAGAAGATCATCATTCCCAATTGAATTTACTCCATTATTACCATCTAGCTGTCCACAATATTGAATACAACAATATTTTAATCATGGAGCTTGTTTTCATTTCATCCAAACATTCAAAGTAGATTTTCATCAAGTTGGGCCAGAGTCATATACAGAACAAACATAAACATTACCTTCCAATTCCTGAATAGTAGTTGAATTTCCAAATTTGAACTTTGTTTCTCCCTCCGGTGGAACTAAAGAAGAAACTGAACTTATAGATGTGTTGATATTTGAGGATAATGATAAATCCATCCCAGTATCTTTATCAAACACTACATTATTTTCTATGAATGAGAAGTCTATGCTCTCACCATGTTCTTTAGCATTTGAGGTAGTAGAAACATTTTTCATTGTTCTCTGCTGAATAGCACAGTCAACATTGGAGTAAAATGTTTCTCTTTTGACCATAATCAAATGGATAGGGTATCATTTCATCCGTAAGTGATCCAATACCTTCCTGGACATCAAAGTCTTTCATACCAAGAAGCATCTTAATTGAATCCTCACTCGTAAAATGATTCACCTGTTGTTAACTTCCACCCAGCATTCCCTAGATTCGCACACTCACTAGATCCCACACTAGAGCTGATAATGCAAGACACTGAGCATTCACTTCCTCCTAAAACAAGAATTAAGTTGCCTTTGGCTTTCAATTCTATAGCATGATCACAACTTGTAGAAATGAGATCATGTTTGAAGAATTGCATGTTCTTGATTTTTTCTGAACCATCAAACATTTCAACACCACCAACCTCTGTTCTGCAATCTTCATATATGATTGTCTAGTTTTGAGTACCTACACATGGATTTAAACAGTCATCATGTTCTTCACTTTATTTACAACAACCCTCAATTAATGCTGCTGAACTTGATGTTTTCTTCCCCTATTTGCATTTGATATCAATGATTTTAAAGAGATTGCATTGGTTTTCAAGGGACCATCTTGCAGTGTTATCAAGGGATAATTTACTTGAAACATGTGAAATAGCATGCTTGGTCTTTCTAATATTTATTACATATATGTCACTTAATAAAGATGAGGAATCCAACTTAGAAACCTTTTTACTACCAACTATTGATTGCGAATGAGCTTTAGCTTCTCTACTTAGGCCATGACTCCAGGAAATGTTGAAGATTCCCTATTAGAATAATTTATTTTACCCATTGAAGCAAATTCCTTTTCACCCATTAATTGAGCAACATATTTCAAATTTGATTGTGATGGGCTCTTGTTTTGATCACCAAAATCCCTTCTTGAGAGATCATTAAATAATTGGGATGGAGGATTAGAAGTTATACCTTCAGAAGAGGGATGAAAAAAATTTCTAACTCTACAATATGGCATGCTTCCAACACCAGGTGTGGATGCTTTCTTTCCTGAGAAGGATTGCATTCCACTCAGCTATTCAAAGTTATCATATGATAGTGAATTTGTTGTATTTATTGATGAAACACTTGACCACTCAGCATTCAATTGATGCTCAGATTCCATCATAGACTGTAAACTTTTGATATCATTTTTATCATGCCAATAAGAATCAGGCTTAAGAGGCCAGAAGAGAGGTTCCTGATTGCCATCATCCTCAAGAAGTATGGATTGAAGGCATTGCCCATTCAAAATGATTGTGTGCTTATCAAAGATGCGGAAAGTACCATTCAATCCCATTTGCATCTTGGGTTTGCTTAATGCCGTTCCAGACAGATTTGTACAAAAGATGGTTTGGGCGAGGGAGAGGAATTAAAAGAGAACATTGGTCAATATTGGTCACCTAGAAGAAAGCACATACAGGGTGTCAAAAAATAAATCATAACCAATGTGAAGTCTAAGTCAATAATATTTTCATAGTCAATTAAAGAAATGATGAAAAATTTACAAACAAAATCTTTACCTTATTGAGGCAGAAGAAGCATCAATTCTAGTAATACGACTCTGTTGTGCCTAAGGACGGTTGACAAATTCCTTCTTAACATATCCTATAAACATGATAAAAGAGGAATCATATAACAACTGGGCAATGCCATGTTTTATCATAGCCCAACACACTTATAAGAAGGAATCATGCCCGCAGATATAAACCAATGAAAAAGGCCAACCTCATTCAAGGTCAGTGTCCCTATTTTGCCACTACAATTTTTTGTAGAAGAACCCATAGTCTCACATGCTGACAACCTTCATACCTGGGATGGGGTGAATTTTTAGATGTTGAAATACCAATCACCCATCCATCCATAGTAATAAGTTATTGTGAATCAGATACTAACCAAAGCCTTGTCTGTCATCATCTTCTTCATTGAATAAGCTAAACTGTCAATAAAATGACAAGAAAACATGTTAAGAAGCGAAACAACACTCTCAAATAAATCAGAGATAGTCACTACATATTAATCTGAATAAGCTAAATATAGAAAAACTTCTGCAATTAATCATACGTCAAGGTGACTGCCAATGGAAGTCCTTCTAGAACTGCAACAACTGCAACAACGACAATGGAAACCTACAAACAAATACTTCCATTAGTATTTCTCTTCTGTACATTTTCATATAATCCTTGGACATGCCACTACTCAACATTTTTGTAAACAAAGACAGATATGTAACACATGTCCCTACCCTTTCATGTCCTGTTTCTTAGGTAAATATTTCATTTCAGTTCACATTTTCCCTATTGTTAAGTAAGACAAGGCACTGCCTAGATGAATTTTCCTCACATATTGGCATAACCAATTTGTATAGACTTTAATTTGCATTTTCCATGCATACTGGCATATCCAATTTGGATAGATTTTAAACTGTACAACACCAGAAACTAGATTTCTTTAATAACCAAGGAAAGCATTACAGAATAAATTAAAATATAATTGCCATAGCTAAAACATGGAAGTTAACATGGTTAAGTTAGGTTATGTGGAAAAAACTATCGACATACAATAAAGGTTGCACAACTACACTCAAGTGAATCAAGTTTTTCTTAAACTCAATGAAATTTGTTTTTTTCTTCTCACAAAGACTTTTCATTTAGAGTTGTGAGATTTTCCATGCTACAGTCTAAAGAAGCTTTTCCAAAAATGTTTTGTTACTTTCATCAAGACAAAACATGAAGAGTATAAGTTACAGAGCCAACTTTTCCATAAAACTTTCCATAGGCAATAAGCTAGCAAGTTTCTCCACACACTTTTTATTACTTTTATCAAGCCAAAACATGAAGAATGTAAGCTTTAGAGACAACTCCATCTTTTAAACTAAACAACATAACATTACAAAATTAAGGTTCCACAGAAAATGTGCAAGTGAAGAACATAAGTTTTTAAAACAATTTCATGGCTATTAATCAGCCAAAACATCTATATATGAGCAACAATAAAACATAAAGTTATTTAAAGTAGTCTTGAATAAAGAATACAGTTCAAATGACCTTTTCTAGCTGATGATCAGCCATGAAGAAGAGCAAATTATTTAAAAAAAACTTTTTCACTGCTGGAAATCACACTGAGCCAGGACAAAATCCAAATACCAATTCACTTATTAAGTCATATTTTAACTTCAGATATAAAGCATAGCACTAGAAAAATGGAAGCTTATTTAACAAAAAATATGGGAGGTGATTTGATCTTAGAAAAAAGCATAAATCAACAAAACATAATAAAGATATAGCATAGCATCATACCTCACCCAATGAATTGTGCAGATTGTGATCTTTCTCAACATCTTTTCGTAGCTTACTGATCGATTCTTTGTCATCGTCATCATCTGCTCAATCCTCTTCCATCATGTAACTATATCCAATCAATGAAGCATCCATTTAAACAAACATTTATGTTCAATGTCGATCTAAGGTTTGGTGTAGTAATAACTGTCAACAATCTGAGTTGTGTTTCTTGTATTTCTTTATAATAAATTCATCAATTTGTGAATATAACAACTTATCACAAGTTCAAAACACAAAGATATAGAGTGTGATATGTGCAAGAAATTTGTGAGTGGGGATGGCTATGCCTGAATACCAACTGTGTAGTAAGAAATTCCAAGCCATTTGATCAAAGAGTAAACTTTGAATATGTTGCACTATGAAGGAGGCAAAAGTTAAAAACCTAGTCTATGCCATCTTCATCAAGTATATTTGGGGTTAAAAAACTCAGACAAACATTCATATTTAATGTAGAATACAGATCTAGGGTTTGGTAATAATAACAAATGTTCACAATCAGAGTTGTGTTTCTCATATTTCTTTATAATAAATTCATCAATTTGAGAAAACACTAATTTGTAGAGTATGATGTGTTCAATTAAACTTGAAGTGGGAATGGTGACTGCTAAATACTGATTGTCTTTGCAATTGTAAGAAACCACCAGCGGTATGGTCAAAGAGTAACCTGTTGAATATCTTGCTCTGTAGAGGAGAGTCTGAGGAGACAAAGGTTAAAAGTTTAAAACCCCAGTCTATGTCATCTTCATCAAGTATATTTCAGGTACAGGACCTCAACAAAGACAATTTTGAGAACCATTTTTTTGTTGCAAGTGTAAATAACTCCTCAAATAATTATAGAGGAGACAAAAGTTAAAAACTCAGTCTATGCCATCTTCATCAAGTATATTTGGGATTCAGAACCTCAGAAAAACATTCATATTTAACAGAGAATACAGATCTAGGGTTTGGTAATAATAAGAAATTATCATTTAAGATTTATGGTATACACTGTGTCCAAGTTAGAAACGTCCCAATGTTTCAAGTGGGAACTGCACTCACCATCATGGATCAAGTAAAAGCAAAATGATAAAAGAAAAGGAAGGAGCCCGGAGATAAATGTCAAGAATCAGAGCAGTGTTTCTCATATTTCTTTATAATATATTCATCGATTTGAGAAAAAACAGAGATTCAAAGCATGATATGTACAATAAAACTCGAAGTGTGAATGGCCATGGCTAAATACCGATTGTGGATGCAATTGTAAGAAACCACTAGCAGTATGGTCAAATAGTAACTTGTTGAATATCTTACTCTGTTGAGGAGACAACAGTTTTAAAATCCATCTATGTCATCTTCAATAAGTATATTTTGGGTCCAATACCTCGGCATGAACAATTTTAGGAACCAATTTTTTATTGCAAGTGTAAATAACTCTTCAAATGATTCTAACACTCAGAATGAGAAGTGTAAATAACTCTCAAAATCATCTGAAATTCATAAAGATTTTATATTATTTATGCGAAATTGTGGCAATTTTCATGTAAAATCTATAGAAGGGAAAATAGACAAATGTAGAATATTAACCCCTAAATATCTTCAGCAGAACCACTAATTAACCAAATTTGAATTCCAACAAATATTGAATTAGATTCATAGGGGACAAAAACTTATGCTTGAACAAATGCTTTGAGAAAATAAGCATCTCGCATCATGTACTGCTGGAAAGACACCATATTGAGTGTCCCGACCACCAAAGAAACGACAAAGCGATTATACTGTGCAAGCACTACGTCTTTCTTGAACTTTGTCCATACCCTTATGGAAACTCCTGCTTCATCGGCGACCCCCAACTTCTGGCTTCCAAATAAACGTGCTCTGCAACCTAGCGCAGGAGCCCTTGCGAGATTGAATCTGAAGGCTTTGAGTTTATTAAATCACTCTATATGCGAAGGAACCCCTGTAGTGAAGGTAGTTTTAGTAGCAATGCAAAATTGGTGATAACCTTAAAATCTATTAGTAAAGTAATAGGCTTATTTTACCGCAACTTGATCGAGCACCTCATTATTAAAAGGATTCGGAAAAGGCATAATGTACACCTGCAGAGTGAAAACTCCTTAACTATAAATGAACTATAATATCCTCCGCAGTATTCTTTTTCTCAATCACATCTGAATCACAATAGGATAACCCATGCAACTTCATCTACTAGAAATATTCAATATGTAACAGCATTTTGTCGATTTATCATTTCACTTTCTTATTAACCTTGGGATTCAATCGGCTGTGGTACCGGTCTTTCCATTATTTACATTTCCAGATTCCCATCAGATGTATACAATTTATCCATCAATCTATTTGTGCTTTGTTGCATTGAAGCTCATGTAATTCAGTGTCCATGGAGAGAAGACATTACAATACATCATGTTTATCCCCTTAATGGCAGCGAGCCCGAAGCTTGTTGGCTGGTAATTTAGCTACAATATGCCTCTTTATTTGTTGCTACTCGGTATGAATCTTCTACATGATGCTGACTTCAACTTGCATGTCTTGGTCCCAAAACTGCTCAAAACTAATCCATAATTTCCCAAGGGACAACTCCCTGACCACTGTTCTTGGAGTTTTTCTTGACCATATTTTGAAGCTCCATGGCATGCCTTGTAAGCTCCCACTACACATCCCGCATTCCAAGACTCCTCAAAACTACCACCGGTTCATTCGGTTATCAACCGCACTCGAACTGATTTCTAGTTTGGAGACCGTTTTCTTGCTGGGAGATTTTGGAGTGGTCCATTACTCCATCTAGGGTTCTCTACCTAGATTTGTGGAACAGTTGACACATAGCCAACAAAATCTTGATGGAATATTGGCTATTAAACCCCTGTTTGGTCCCCAAGCTCACTAACTCAATCCCCTTCAATTTTACACCATCACGAAAGAGAAAGCAGAGCTTGGTAGTACCGTACAAGAAGCTAAACTTGTGTGGAACAGGGAAATATTATACAGCAAGTCAAGTAGCATTAATGGTTGGAGGTATGATCTATTCAGTATTCCTATTTCAATTCTGTTTCAGAATTTTTATTCCGCATTTTTCAGAATCGGAAATTTTGCTAACAGTTGGTATCAGAGCCTAGTTATCTCTGCCTTGGTGTTCTGTATGTAGTCGCCATTGTAGGGTTTTCTCTGTGTCTGCATTGGATGTGTACTTGGGATGACCAGAGTGCATCCTCTAGGGTTTAGACTCTGTGCATCCGTTTTTTTATTCTCTGTCGTAATTTCAAGTCCTAGCATTCTTTTTTAGGGTATCTTGAAGATGAAAACCAAGAGATCTTCCTTCTTGCGTCTGTCCAAGGGTTTGACGCATGATGTCAAGGGTTTCTAGGGATGATTACTGTGTACTGTATGCTGCTGCTGTTGTTTCCTGTGCTGGCCGAGGTCTGTTGCTCCTTGTTTTTGAAGAGGCCAAAGTCTTGACTGTCTTTAGAGGAGACCGTCGCCTGTTAGAGCTATGTTAGAGGATACCACCTTGTGGACTGTCTTATGATGAGGGCTACTGCTTGTTGGAGCTGGGCTGTGACTGTTATAAGCCCCTAGGGATGGGCCTTGATGCTATAAACCCTTAGGGTTGGGTTGTGACTGTTATTAGCTTATTAGCCTATTTGAGGCTGGCCGTGACTGTTGTAGCCCCTTAGGGCTGGGCCGTGACTGTCGTAGCCCCTTAGTGCTTGGCCATGACTGTTGGAGCTGGGATTTGACTGTTTGATCCTGATTATGCTAAACTATGACCTTTGTTGACCTGTTAGTGTTAAGTCATGACATTTGTTGATCTAGTCTAGGGCTGCCATGACTATTCTGAAGTCTGCTTTGTGGGTGTGTTTTTGCTAACTGCCTATCGTAACATGTATTGAGCCTACTAGGGTTGAGTGGTCCTTGTTTATCCTGCTGTAGTAGGCTATACCTGTTTAGAGGGTTCCTTTGCCTCTTTACATCCTTCTTGAGGCTGCTACTGCTGTACAAAAGTGTGCCACAGTTTGAAAGGTGCTACTAGACTGTCCTAAAGGTTGTCTTTTATTGTAACAAGGGTTTGAAGTTTCCATTATCATTTCTGGAACTGACAGTGGAGTTTATATTTCTTAGCTTGCCCTCATTCAGATCTGTTCATTTGAAGCTTGTTTTGTTACAGTGAACAACAATAATGTCTAGTGATCTATATGATATTTAATTAGAGAATAGCCACAACATCTCTAATTAATTAATATTATATTTTTTTTGTCAAGGATCACATAAAGAAAGTTTAGACATTAATTGTAATTAATTATACTAAATATAATAAATTTTATCCCACATGAATTTTTATTATATTTATGTAATTAATTAGGATAAAATATTGAATTATTCATAACTTACCCATACGAATTGTGAATTAATAGTTTTATCATAAAGAATATTTGAATCTGCTTGAATTAAAAATTTAGGCCATAGGCAATTTTTATGTCATTAGATTCAATCTTAAAGCATGCATTTACATTGATAAAACATAAAATTTTATTTGGTCTCAATTTTAATGTAAACATGCGATCTTTATTTTTATGCAGTTGTACAACCTGCAAATTTCTCTGAAATTCGTTGTGATATCCATGAACTTAAGGGAGATAACTATAAGGTCTGGAAGGAGAGAATTCTCCTTCATTTGGGATGGATGGACATAGATTATGCTATTAGGAAAGATGAACCACCAGCACTCACCAATACCAGCACTGCAGCAGACATCACGCTTTATGAGCGATGAGAGCGATCTAATCATTTAAGCATGATGTTCATTAAGACTAAAATTTCAGCTGGTATTCATGGTTCAATTGATTAGCATGAAAGGGTCTGAGATTTGCTCAAATCCATTGATGATCAATTCATCACTTCAAACAAGGCACTAGTGAGCACCCTAATCATGAAGTTCTCATCCCTAAGGCTCACCAGTGTGAAAGGTGTGCGTGAGCACATCATGCAAATGAGGGACAATGTGGCTCAATTGAAGAAACTCGAGGTTGAAATATCAGAGTCTTTCCTGGTGCACTACATCCTGAACACCCTTCCACACCAATATGGACCTTTCAAAATCTCATACAACACACATAAGGATAAATGGTCAATAAATGAACTCATGACCATGTGTGTTCAAGTGGAAGAAAAATTGGTGATGGAACTGGGAGAAAGTGCAATGCTGGCAACGCATAGGAAGGGAAAATCTCAAGCCAATAAGAAAGGGAAAGGTAAAGTACCTCCCCAAGATAATATTAAGAAGGATTCCAAGTGTTTCTTCTGTAAAAAGAAGGGACACATGAAGAAGGAATGCGGAAATTTCAGAAATGGCTTGCGGACAAAGGTAATGCAATCTCGTTTGTTTGTTATGAATCTAATATGGTAAATGTCAATATTAACACTTGGTGGATTGATTCTGGATCAACAATTCACATTTCGAATTCCTTGCAGGGTTTGCAAAACCTAAGGAAGCCAGTGGGAAGTGAGCAAAACATCTTATCAGGAAACAAGATGGGCTCGCATGTGGAAGCTATAAGAACATGCTATTTAAATTTAAGTAGTGCCTTTGTTTTAGAATAAGAAAAGATCTTTTATGTTCCAAGCTTTTCTAGAAACTTGATTTCAGTTTCAAGACTTGTACCTTTTGGATATTCCTTTAACTTTTCAGAAACATCCATCAGTTTATTTTATAAATCTGATTATGATGGGAATGGTATTTTGTTTGATGGTCTTTACTGCATTAATTTACAAAACAATGTCACTTATGATTCAATGCATGTTCACACTGGCACTAAAAGATGTGTTATTAATGAAGATTCCTCTAAATTATGGCACCGGAGGTTAGGTCATATCTCCATAGAAAGAATTAAAAGATTGGTAAATTAAGGAGTACTTAATACTCTGGATTTCATTGATTTTGAGACTTGTGTGGATTGCATAAAAGGAAAGAAGACCAACAAGTCAAAGAAAGGTGCCAATAGGAGTTCGGACATATTAGAGATCATACATACTGATATATGTAGTCCAGAGATGGACTCACATGGTCAGAGATACTTCATCTCTTTTATAGATGATTACTCACGATATATGTATCTCTACATGCTTCATAAAAATAACGAAGCAGTAGATGCCTTTAAGATATTTAAGGTTGAAGTTGAGAAACAATGCGGCAAGCAAATTAATATCGTGAGATCAGATAGAGGTGGAGAATATTATGGTAGATACACAGAAGATGGACAAGCACTTGGGCCATTCGGAAAATTTCTTCAAGAGCATGGGATTGTTGCCCAATACACCATGCCAAATTCACCCGACCAGAATGGTGTAGCAAAAAGAAGAAACCGAAATTTATTGGACATGGTGCGGAGTATGCTTAGCAGCTCCAATCTTCCTAAATCCTTGTGGACTAAAGCACTTAAGACGACAGTGTATATATTAAACCGAGTTCCAACCAAGGCCATTCCTAAAACGCCATTTGAATTATGGAAAGGT